>BJEL01000077.1:0-25000 GCA_019972355.1 Drosophila kohkoa | reverse complement strand
ACTCAACTTGTTCAATTGCTTTGCTTTCTTTTGTGTCGTTCAATTGGCTTAAAGTCCAGATCAGCTGCTTAATTAAGCAACAACAACCAGTCATTAGTACAGACGAATAAGCCTCACAAATACCTGATAACTTTGGTCATATTCTAAACTTTAGCTTTCAGTTCCTTATTGTATTCAAAACGATACAATTTATTCTAATTTGCTGTGCCGAAATAAATGAAATACTTGATTTATTCGTATAGATTTTGTGGTTACGAGATAATCTCTTTAGTGCTGCAGATATTCTACTATTAAATTTGAAGTTTAAACAGATTATTTTAAATATACATATTTTTATTTATTGATATTTCTTAAACATTTGTGTGAATGAAAAAAGAAATATTAAATAATTTGCAAAGAAATATGTTTTTTCTTTTTATTTTAATATTCATTATTGTTTGTTCTTCTATTACTCAAATGATTTATTATTATTTTAAATTCTTACTTCGATTTAATAATTTTTTGCTTTGCTAAGCAACATAATATTGTAATATAATTAAGAGGCAAATCAATAAAGTTCAATGCTTCACTATGCATTTCAAAATGAAAATTCTTAAAGAATTAGAAAAACTTCTTGAAAAGAAAATTGTGAAAAGTGCGGGTAAACGTAATTAAGCTGATGGTGGAAAGAGACGATTGGTAATTGAATTATTATCAATGTTTATGGAAGGAAATACAGCGGACAGAGCGACCGACAGGCGGATAGACAGGTGGAGTGTAATGAGTATCTGTGAACGATTGTGCTTTGTTAACGGCACTTGACTTCAGCTTGACTTGACTTCGTTGCCTTGTTGCGATGTGATTAATTGTTGCGTTATCCTTGGCTAAGGAGGCTGCTCATTAGCGAGTGCTGCAAAACGGTAATAGAAGGGACTGAGAAAGAGTGTGTGTGCGAAAGAGAGAGAGAGAGCGAAGGAGAATGAAAAAG
The DNA here is from genome assembly GCA_019972355.1 of Drosophila kohkoa. NCBI lineage: Eukaryota > Metazoa > Arthropoda > Insecta > Diptera > Drosophilidae > Drosophila > Drosophila kohkoa. The sequence goes on along the minus strand of BJEL01000077.1, from coordinate 24,033 downwards.
GGCGAGCATCAGTGAGTGAATGATGTTTGCTATTTGACTGACTTTGACGCCATCTGCTGATAAAGTGTGTGCCACGAGTGTGTGTTTGTGTGTCTCTGTGTGTGTGTGTGTGTGTGTGCTATTCCTGTGTATGTGTGTGCTGATGTATGCGTGTGTGTGCTCATCTAGACAAAGTCAGTGCAGACTCGATCAAAGCAAAGGGAAACCACTTGCAAAACCTCAGAATGCAATTTTCAAAGTATCGTTGTGGCAGCGCCACAGCCACGCCCATCACAACAGGCGCACTCACTTTCACACCCACACCGAACACAAACCCACACACACACACACTCAGAGACATGCACGCAGATAGTGAGATTGAACGACTTGGCTGCTAAGACCCCGTTGGCAGGATCACAGCGGCAAAGGGAGGCAAATAAAATGCGCATAACACGCCTCATCAACTATAAGCTTCGAATGACAGCAGCGCAACAAAATAACTTGCAGTTCTACCGCACGGTTACGCCCTCCCTCCTCCATCCTCCCCATTGCCAACAGCCGCCCACTCGTTACTCACACACGGTTTCGCTGCGCGCGTGTGTATGTTGGGGGTATGGATGGGCCTTTCAACATCTTACAAGAGTTGTGCTCGAACTGAGGACAGACAACCATGATGAGTGTCTTAGTGAAAACAATTTCTATATTCTACCTTGTGCCAGGAGCTTGTGAGGCAAAGAACAGCAGATGGAAAAGGCACCAGACAGACAAGATATACATGCATAACTCTGAGATGAGTTAGTTCAGTTTGTCAGCTAGTTTCAGTTTCAATTGCAATTGCAATTGCACAGCCGTCGTCGCACAGTAGCGACCGAAGAACAAACAGCGCTGAAAAATAAAAGCAAATCTGAGCTTTCAATATATATAACAAACTTTCATACAGAAGACTTGTTTTTAGAATACAAAATCGATTTTTAAGTGATAAGGCAAATTTTTGATGTTATCATGAGGTTATTTTGAATATTAAGTATACTTAAACCATTTAAAATATCACGTATACGCAGTTTTCGCAGTATATTTGGTATATTGAGCATACGTAATATTATGAAAAATATACTCTGTATATTTGGTATAAAGCGTATACGACAGTAAATTCGGTGTATTACGTATACGCTGCAGTACACAATCTATTCGCAGTATATTTGGTGTATTACGTATACGCCGTAGTATACAACTTTTTAGAAGTATATTTGCTATACTACATAGAAGTATAGAACCTTCAAGCAGTGCATTTGGTATATTACTTAGACGCCGTAGTATACAACACAGTAAATTTGGTATATTACGTATACACAGCAGTACACAATCTTTTGGTAGTATATTTTCCATGACAAGTATACCAGAATAAGAGGTACATGTATAAAGTATACATTAAATGCAGCATATTAAATATACGACGATTTTGGGTTATTAAGTATACGTCGAAAGTTCTGTATACGTAATATATTGTAATATTTTTGTAGTAATTCAGTAGAAACATTTTACAAAAATATGAAAATTTTGCTAGCTTCAAAACTAAACTTCTGCATTATGAAACGATTATCTAAATCTGACTTTAAAGTTGAGTCATTAATTAGTTATGAATTGCACTACAGTTTATTTTTAAATCTATTTTTATCAATTTACGAATAATTTTTCAATCATTAATCTCAATTTTTTTGATTGTAACAGAATTAGTCTTAGAATTTGGTAACACACTTTGAAAAAATAGCTCGGCTATAAACAATTCTAAGGTAATAAGCGTTTCCACTGTATCAACATATATGAAGTATAGTTAAAGTATATAATATATACAATAAGTACATATGTATGTATGATTGCATGAAGTTGACATGAAGACTATACTTTATATACACTTTACATTTGACTCAACGCATCAGCATGTGTTGGATGGTAGCCCTCTATTCATCATCCCTTCTCCACACACACATACACACACACGCAGCTCCATAGAACGCACTTCTTGAAATCCCTCCACTCTTCTCCCCCTACGCCTTGAGAGCGCGAGCGCTTTGCCTTTTGTAAATATTTATAGAAAGATTGTTGTATGATTTATGACAATGATAATCTCGCATGCACAATGACGTGTAAGAAATATGAGTTGATATATTCTAAACAAATATTTAATTCGCATTGCCGGCAAACAAGAAGGATATGCGGCCCAAGAAGGAGTACAAAGACCTTCAGTTCCAACTGAGTGAAGTTCAGCTAAAGGGCGTATGCCACGAGTATCACGAGTATTCTCATATGACATACACGCAGCTGTAAGTGTGTGGCAATGTTTGCAAAAAGTCTCAGGTAATTATGGATTAAAGGTTAAATTTTAATGGCATGCTTTTAGCATGAGAACATGACAAATGGTTGGCTTTAATACTCTTTACTTTCGAATCGCAAGAAACGTGTCTTGAACCTGTCGATTTCTGATCATTGAGTTATCACATTTCTCTCATAACTCTTATTTTTTTTTTTTTTAAACATTTCATAGCATGGTGGCCAATTGAAAGTTCTTTTGGCTATTTATTGTGTTGTCTTGTCTTGTCTGAACTTAGACATTACTCGAACTGGCAGTTTGCCTTTTATTTGACAAGAGTTCGCTGTGTATCCCTAACTAGGCTGTCGCTTTCATGCTGGACATGTTGCGATACGCGTTGCGAAAGCACATCAGGGTTGAGCACAAAAATATTGCTGGCAAATTGACATGTGATGGCTATGCGCATGGTTTGGCAACACACACAAAAAAAAAAAAGAAAAAAAAAACAGCAGAAAAGCGGATACTTATTTAACCCAGTTAGCCTCGCCTTCTCGCTTGCAACCAGCTGGGGCCAAGGAGACGCCTTTGGCATCCATGCATGAGTGTCCGTAAATAGATTCAGAGTGTAGTGGCCAGCATCCTGCGTCCTGCATCCTGTTTTTTTTTTGTTTTTTTTTTTTTTTGCTACCCAAACGAGCGCCTATGAGTCGATTTGCCCCTTTTTTTGTGCTGTTGATGTGCTTCATTTTGTTTCATAATCGATAAATGATATTGTTTAGCGTTGTTCGCTGATATGAATTGTTAAAGCACACATACACACACACACATACGTATACGTATACGTCTATAGCATGCAAAATAGCCATAGGCCAGTTGCCGGGACAACTGGTAAACTAAACCCCGGCAAAGCCCAAGCGAACGAACCAATGCCGCATGGCATAACAAAAAGGATTTGGACTTAAGCAGCTTACATGTAAACAGCACACTATCACACACACACACACACACACACACACATACATACACAGCTGGACAAAATGTATTGCATACTTTTATGCAGATTATGAACATGGTTGTTATAGTTACGAGTTACTTACGAAAAGGGGTTGCCGTTGCCGTTGCCGTCAAGGTAGCGCGTCTATCGCATTGCAGCTGGCGCCCCAAAAGCGAATATGTGAGCTTCCCTTTTTGCTCTTGCTTCTTCTCCTCGGAGACACATCGCTTCATTTCCATATGCTACAAAGATGTCGCTGGCAAAAGTAAAATCCAAGTCATAAGCCATATTCCTTCATCATCCACTTTGAAGTCGACAAAAGACAGTAGTAAAAACAGTCGCGCCTGCGCAGCGAAGAGAAGTGGAGAGGTGCTTGGAAAGTAGTAGCATGGATAAATGGCAAAGATGCAGAAGGAGCAAATGGCAAATATGCTAAATGCAAGCTGCCTCCCTGACTGCCCGACTGCCCGACTGCCTGACTGCCTGTCTTCCTGCCTGACTTGGGCTTCCGTTCTCTGTTTATCCTGCATGTAAATGAGTGTCATATTTTCTCCAGCTTGCTCTTAGCTGACTTTGCCTTCTTTGGCTTGGGTTCAGGCATCATCAACGTCTTTGGATTGTCCCAGCTTTTACACATTCCAACCGTTTCTTCTCTGCATCTTTTCCTCTTTTTCGCTTTCTCTCTGTTGGCAGCTGTTAGTTGTTAAATCAACTACTTTGCATCAAAATATCAATGCATACTTTTGCTATAGGCATAAATTACCAAAGAGATGAGATTTACGAGTGTCAATTCAATGCCCAACAAGGGTGCAGCATCGACTGACGGATCACGATGGCATGTTGATTTGTCGTTTCCATACCTTAAACTTTGTCCTGACTTAATGCCTCTTACTATTTGACATTATTTTTAAATATATACAGAATTACAGAACAATATAGAGAATTGAGCTTTAGGAATTAGAGTGCAGCTCAAATCTTAAAGCGTGCTTAAATTTGCTGACAAAGCGAGAGAAAAAATAGGATGAAAAAGACTTAAAAATGAGTGATGGAAGCAATTGATAGTTGGAAATTTTTATGTATTGTCAATTTATTAAAAATGTTTTATTATTCAATGATATTTTCATATTTAGTAAATACAAACATAAACGAATATTTTAACTCAAGTTAAATGTATAGCCTCAAATAATATTCTTTAAACGATTAAAGTTTGTGTTATTAAAATAATATTTTTATTTATTGACTTAAATTTAATGTTATATTCAAAAGATTAAAACAAAAGCCCCAGTATATTTGCTTTATAACTAAACGGTAACAAATAAGAAAAGATAATCGACAAAAAAATGAATATTGTAATCAAAATGCAATGCATGCAGAATAATTTTTATTCTATTCCGAGAGTTCGGACAATTTCATTTAACAAATATAAATTAAAAATTTCAGAATAAATTGCTAGAAATTACAGCTCGGCGCATGTTTTTTTAATTTAATAAATCTGAATATTTTAATGAAACCGTAAAACTGTTGTAAACTAAATGCACGAGCTTAAAGCTTTACTCTCTGTATAATCGATTTGTCCCCAGAATAAACGATTAATCTGCAACGCATTTATATATATAGTATACTTCAGCATGTGTAAATCATAAAGTGGCGCACCAAATTGAGCTTAGCTGTGACTATATGTGCGCATTTAACGCATAATTTATAGGAACACGCATGGAATCTTTAATTAAAAATGAAAAAATAACAAACCGAAAGCCTGTGAGAGCGAGAGAGACAAAAATAGAGAGATGCAGCAATGGAATACACGTGCGTCGAGTAGATATTTATGACGGTGAATCGCAGTGACTGCAGATAATTGCATATTAGGCATACGCCACGTATGCCATGGCAGTCGCAGTTGCCATTGTCGTTGTCCTTGTTGCTGCGCTTTCATATTTCGATGTGCATACTTGGCATAATTTATTTATTTTTACTTTATCTCCTCTTATTTGAAACTATAAAGCAGTTCGTCGCACACACACACACATACACAAAGAGAGCGTGCAAAAACAAATTGCAACAAAATTGTGAAAAATCAAATGTACTTAAAGTTATTTATATTATTTTCGCTTGGCAGTTGCCGGCAGCTGTAGCGCTTTCTAGTGCACACAAACAGCCAGCGAGCAAGTGGGGTTAATGGCAAAGGGGTTACCAAGTGGTTAGAGGGGGGAAGCAGAAGACAGAGAAGAAGAAGACGAAGACGAAGACGAAGACGAAGAAGAGTGGCAACAGCTCTTGGCAACTTCTTCTGCTTCTTCTTGCATCCTTTGCTCTGTAGTCTTTGCTTTCATCAGCCAAGTTGATGACTTCACACAAGCTGCAATTTGTTGTTGTTGTTGTTTGCATTTGCCACATCCCTCGACATGTGTGTGTATGTGTGCGAGTGTGCAAGTATGTGTGTTCTTAAGTGCATATTGCACTTGCACTTTGACTCAATCTGTCTGTGTGTCTCTGCCTCTCTTGGCATGCCTCAGCGGACTAATAGCTTGATAAACTGTATTTCGCGCTTTCATTATGAATGACGGTTGACACTATTTTTCTCCTCCTTCTCATCTTGTATAGCTCATGACGAATGTGGTAGATTCTTTTTCGGGTTAAACACTTAAGCGAAGCTTGTGCAATAAAAAGCATTCACTGTTAAAGAAGACTCCTTTGAATTAACATAATTTAAATCATTGAACCATAAACTTGATCTGTGATTCGTTGCACGAATTCGCTTTTGTAAAAAGTTGTCTACACTTTTTTACTGCAGAAACTGAAGAATAATTTACAGCTGTCTTTAGAATGTGGAGCACTCCATTGCGGTAATAACAAGGCAAAAAAAAAAAAAAAAAAAAAAATATGATAAGCTCGCGACGTTGACGTTCGTTCAATCGCTCGATTGCCAAAAGAATTTTACATTCAACTTTTGTTTCTTTCTTTCGCTTCTTATTATTTAAATTATATTTTATTTTATTTTCATTTTTTTCCCTCTCGCTTTTGAGCGAACCTGGCGGAATATAACGGGGACACCACACGGCAGACAAGTACTCATATGATGAAATACAAATTAAATTTCCACGCACAAAAAATCAGATATGAAATGTAAAACGTAACGTAATGAGAGACGTGTCCCGAACTGTCTGTGTGTCTGTGTGTGTGTGGGGAACAAGCTGGAGACATTCGCCGCTTGGTTAAGGAACAGAAGCTGAAGCTGAAGCGACGGCCGTGAATATTGCCAACCTTATCCGTGGTCTTATGTATATGCCTCATGCCTCATGCCTCACGACATGCGACGTACGCCACATGCCTCATGTCTCATCCCCTGACGTTTTGCATGACACCAACGAAGACGCTTCATCAGCGACGCGTTTCCTCTTGCAGCTGTTGTCTTTATACCCAACAAATATCAACGTACAACGGGGCGTATACGTGCGACACTTTTAAAGCACAAATAATTGTGAAAACTCTTTTTGTATTCTCCATTATTTCCATTACTTTTTTTTTTGTAAATGATTTTCGCATTAAATTTTAATACTTCGAAACAACTACGGATTAAGCACAGGGTTTATTGCTGTTGAGCAGCTTATTAAGCTTACCATTCCCCCAACGAAGCAAAATAAGAAGAAGAGCTCCCACTTGTTTCATTCTGCGTAGGGCTCAAAATTCGCAGCTCACAGCAATTGAAGGCAAATTTAAATGGAGCTCTCCTGCTCCTGCTCCTCCAACGCCAACGAGACATCGTCGTACGCATGCCATCAGCCACAAGCTTTGGCATATTGCATAAAGGTGGAGTCGCCGCCGCCCCCCAAACCTGAGCTCAATCGAAATCAGCACTCAACGTTGCCACAACTTCGCCTCTGTTCCTGCCCCTGCCCCTGCCCCTGCTCCTTCCCCATGCCACTATCATTGTGTAAATGCGTAAAAAGGCGTATAATTTGCATGAGATTTGATTTCATGCCATCACCGTAGACAGTAACGGCAAAGTTTCTTCTTTTTCTCCTTTTTTTTATACTACAGACACTTAGTGTCGTTGCAACTTAAAAATAAAAGTGTGGCAAGGTGCAAGGCGGTTAAACGTTTATCATAGCAAATAGGAGCTGCGTAGAATGCGAAACTAATGCCGCATTTCACTTGCGTAGCAGCTTAAGTGATATTTTGTTTAAAACAATTTAAGCTGTGTGGGGGAGTGAAACTAGGGACGGATAAAAGATGATCTGAGAAATCGTCTCAGTAATAATTTTGTGAAATTTATGGAAACTTAATCTAAATACTTCTCTATCTTGCAATGCCATTTAAGAAGATTACTAAATACATCTTTGTCATTTAACAATTGACAAGATTTCATGCAGTAAATAAATTAGGGATTGTACTAAGAAATTAAAGAATTGTTGCTGTTACAATTGAAGACTGAATTTTTTATTTTGATTAATTAAAATTAATATTATATTTTCAGTTTTATTTAAAAGTGATGCTATAGTTTTTTTTTATGAATTTTAAATTAATATAGTAAAATTGTTAAGGTTTGTAATCAAGATGGTTAATAAAACTAATTCTTAATTATGTAATACATTTTCTAAAAATCATATTACTTAACAACTCAATTAAAAAGTTTTAAAATAGTTCATAAATTTTGGACTGTAATATGTAATGTAATGATATAAAACTATAAAAAGATGCAGGTATAGTTTCTGACTATTTTTCTGTTAATTAAATATAATATAATAAATTTTATTTGTTATTTACATAAACACCAAGTATAACAATTAAGATTACTGTATGATTTTATTTGTAAATAAAAAAACATTTTAAATAAATATATGGTTTATATTCTAATTAGTTACAAGAAAGATAACTCGTGTACAAACCTTAATACATTTTTCTATAATAGATTTAATTCCTGTTAAATGAAGAACAAATTTGTTTAACCGTTTAATCTTTTAAAAAGTGACTTTTATTGGTTTTATTTCGAGTGCAAATTGCACAAAAATTGCAGCAGTTAAATCCGGATTAACCGAGTTAAGGTTCGCTCTCAAGGGATTCTCGCTACCGCACAGCTGGACGTGGCTTCCTTTTGTGGCTGCTGAGCTGAGGTGAACTGGTTGAGCATTGATAACCACTCACGAACACATTGGATAATTTACGGTTGGAGTGGATCTAAATGCAGCTAGAAAAACGCTAGATAATTTGTATTTACGCGAATTTCATGCACGTGCTAAGCTCACCTGGTTGACACCGTCCCGCGCTCTCCTCTCTCTCTCTCTTCGCTCTCCTCACGCCTTTCTTCTCTCGCCGGGCTCTGACTCTGGCCTTGGGTCACCTTTCGGAATGGCTCCATGGCAATTGACAGCTTCAGATACAATGTTGCAAATAGATAGCAGCGTGTATTGCAAATGTGTTTTATCCCTTGTCGTTGATGTTGCTGTTGCTGTTGTTGTTGCTGTTGTCGTAGCTGTTTGCTGCCGTTGAGTACATATAAAAACAATAAGCAAAACGCCAAAAGCAGCAGCAACAGAAGTAGCATCCACATTTGCGACGTGGCTCTGTGGCGATGCCATTGCCAATGGCAATCGTTGTGTGCGCTACGTTATGAGTATCACAATGAGAAAGAGAAGAAGAACGAGAACAAGAAAGAGAATGAGACTGAGACAGAGTCTGAGTATGAGTATGAGAATGGCGATGGTGGCAAAGGCAAACAAATACAACAATAAATATTAATAAATTTCACATGATCATAAAAATGAATTTGTGAATCCAACACGCACATACTGAGTTACTCACACGCAATACGAATACACCCGTACACTCACACACACATGCATACAAACATATTACATTATATGGCTTAACCATAACAAGGCAATCACATTATTAGGCAGCACTGAGCACAAATACGACAGCCACAGCACCTTCTCTCTGTCTCACTGTCTCACTGTCTCCTCTCTCCCTCAGTCACAGTCGCAGTCACAGTCATTCTGTCTCTCTGTCTGTCTGTCTCATTGGGGGCGTGGCTGGTGGTGGCAGGTGGGCTGGCGCTTTTGGGCTTTGGGTTTTGCTTTATTTGGGGCGGTGTCGTCTTTAAGCATCAACGGCTGTTAGGTGTTTTCGCTTCAAGTGCACACACACAGACACAAAGACAGACAGAGTCGGAGGCACGAGGAAACACTTGGAGAGATACTGGCACACGCATGGCTGTAATATAAACATATGCAATAAGGTTATCTTATTACCAGAGAACCAAGAAGAGGCTGAATCACCACACGTTGGGCGCCACAATGCGCGTACAGTAAATCGAAGCAGATAATTTTACTACCCAACACCCTCTAGCCTCTTCCTCCTCCTCCTCCTTGTGTCAGTGGATTTTAGGCAATTTGTGTTGAAACTCCTTTCAACCGCTGCGGCTGTCATAGAATTGTTTAGCCATATCCGATCCTAACAAAGCAATATATCTTTGCACACTCGCTAACCATAGTGTTGAAGGATTTATGCTCTTGAGCCGAGGACACGATGTCACAGATTATAGCTATAGCTATAGCTGCTGCGATATTTGGTCTTGGTTCAGATTTGTCTTTTCATTTGTTGGCCACTTTAGTTTGCTTTTCTTCTAGAAACAAGAAAGAAGGCTACAGTTGAGTGTGCTCAATTTTTAATAAAAGTAAATTAATATATCGAAAAAACACTACCAATATATCAAATTCTTTATTTGGTGCAAAATATATCATAGACTTTAAACCATACCAAAGAGTACAAAATATACTATAGAGCCCCAAAATATACCACAGAGTTCAAAATATACCATAGAGTGCAAAATATACCATAGTGTCCAAAATATGCCAATTTGTCGGCCAAAGCAGCTAAGAATCCTTTGCAGTAGACGTAATTTGCAATAAAAAATATTTGTTATATAACTTCATCATTTCGACTTTCTACATATTTTTATCCAATCGCAATCAAATTTTGAGAAATCATAAAAACTATAGTTTTTATTATCTGTGCCAAAACTCAAAACTCTAGCTTCAAAGTCGAACTTATGAATTTCTGAATTGAAGTTTTTCAATTATTCAAAATTAATGTAAGCATCGTTAGAAAGTCTTTTAATCAATTAAAACATTAATATCAATTAAGCAACACAACGAATTTGAGTATTCTTGGAAAAGACAGGCCACAAATTCTGAGAACAATTCGCCGAATGCTTTGCTGACTTGTTTTATGGCATCGCATCGCATTGAATGGAATCGAATCGAATCGCATCGAATCGAATCGAATATGCTTCAGCGATCTGTCAATTTCAAAGTAAACGAATTATCACAACATTGGACACATGGACGGAATGGACTTTACCTTGTGATATAAAGCCCCGCAATGTGTTGAGCTCACACTCGCATTCTGCTCTCGATTCCCATTTGGCTTTGGGCCAGGCTGAAGTGAAGGAGGCAGGATAAGGATGCGCAGGAAGTGGCTGCTTTAATGACATGACTTGGCCAATGCCAATATTAACGTATGTACCGGTGTGTACCACCTTTCATATGTTGCGGGGCGTGTTTATTATATATACGGTAATTTGAATGTGTACAACAATAACAGCGAGCGAGCGAGAAGAACACGAGACGTCGATGAGCAACAGCAACAGCAAAAGCAGCAACAACAACAACGGCAACGGTTGTTGGAACAACAGGCAAAAAGCAACCCAATGTTGCGGCTGTTCTATCGCAAGACGAAGCAAGGGGGAAAGGAAATGAAAGAGAGGGAGAGTGTGAGGGAAAGAGAGAGGAGAACTTGGAAAAAATGGACCAATCGATAAGAATGTAATTTGCCATAATTCACTGAAATTTGCTCGGGATATTGGCTTTATTTTTTTATACACACACATATATATATTTCTGGCCGAGTGTGTCGCTGTGTGTGTGTGTGAACCATTTATGTAGGTGTGTTTGTGTGTGTGAGTGAGGCTGTCCTAACAAAAAATTATTAATGGCAAAAGGCAGTTGGTATTAAAATTACACCTACTAAAGGCAAAGGCCCCCAAGTACAACACAGTCATACTAATTTACGCTGTCAATACTCTCTGTGTATGCGTGCGTATATGTGTGAGTGTGCGTGTGACATATTTATGCATGTATGTGTACATTATGATGTTGCTCTCAGGAGCCTCTTGCGCCCTTGCATGCATTAAATTGACATTCATATTACTTATTTATGCATGGGAAATTAATTTTGATATGTTGATTTCTTGCATGAACAAATCCAGCCACACTCATACTCACATTCACACTCACACGCACACACACACCTTGGACATGTGTTCAACACGTTTCGACATGTATTTGTAGAGAACAAATTAGTTATACGATTCACAGCTTCCGATCTTGTGCAAGCGTGAAAGTTGAGAATTCCGGAATTAGCAAAATAAAAATAGAAAACAAAAAAAACATTTCCTTTACATTTGTCAAACGAATATTAAATAAATGAAAATGTTTTACATTAACAAGCAAGAAAACAAGAGTCGAGTGAAATATTCGCATTCAAACGTCAATATTAAGAAATAGGAAAAGTAAGTGCAACAATTGCAGCTGCGTATTTATACAGATTTTAATTTATATAATAATATTTGAATTCAAGTTAGACTTGCTTAGAAAAAGTTTATAAGGCATATTAGATAGGCTTTCATAAATATGTGGCTAGTTATGTTTTATTTAATACTGTAACTGTTGTTATTTATAGTTATCGCTATTGTTGTTGTCCATTTAAAAGCTAAACGAAAGTATAAAAAGTTTTGCACCTTCAGGCAAAGTACTAAGCGAACATAATTAAACAGCAAGCAACAACACAACAAATTCTCATTCCAATTCATTGGGTGACGACATCTATCGCTTGGTTGGAATTAAAAGACTTGTTGTTAAATCAGAAGTTTGTTCAAATTTTCTTTTGGATTTTTTCACATTCCAAAATAGATTGAAAAATTATTAATTTTTACTGCATACTTTGAGGCTGCTGTAATACAACAATCAAGTTCTAACATGGGGATCTTAGGATTAAATTTGTAAATATGTTCAAGTTATTTTCAAATATTTGTACTACCTGTAAAAATGCGCATATGATTTTATTACCCGTAATACAAGATTCTAATTATAGTAACATTAGACAACAGTATAAAACTACAACAACCTTTCAAAATAATTCAGAAATTTATACTTACTGCTTATTTCTATTTGCCAGGTATTTCACAAGCAACTTTTCATTAATAACACTCTATTATTTCTCTACTCCATTCCATTATTAGTAATAATAATACTAAATAAAAACAAAATTAGTCAGATGAAGCCATTCATATGCTATAACTAGAATATTCAATCAAAGATGTAGCTGCAAATCTGCAAAAAGTCTAAAAAGCATAGCAGAGCATACTTAAAATAAATAATATAATTTGCGATTCACTGCATTAAAGACAAGTTCGATGCTTTAATAGATAATCTAATTAAATTATGTTTATGCTCCACATAAATATATTATATTATAATTCGTAAGCTGTCAGAAAAGAAGTAACAATCAATTTGCGATTGTAAAAAGCTTTCGGCTGCTGCTGATGGCTGGCATTCATTCTATGCTCGAATAAAGGCACTTAACATACCTTATCGAGTCGGCTGCTGCTTTTGCTGCTGCTGCTGGTTTCATTAACAAAATCTAGATGAATTTCGAAAGCCTCTCTCTTCAAACGAGCCTAAAGTGAATGAGTGAGTGCGAGGGAGAGTGAGAGTGCGAGGGAGTGGGAGAGAGTACTCGTACTTCACCCCCAACTGCACAATTTACTTATGCCTTGAGCACCCTCTGGGTTATTTCAATCACTGGCTTTGTTCTTAATTTATGCACGCCATTTACCAACACTTTGAACACGTTCACCGAGAGCGAGGGAAGGAGAGAGGGAGACTGTCGTTCGTATACATAAATTGCTAGCTGGCCCATAATAACCATCGCCATTGGCATCGATCCGCGGGCAATGGACATCGTCCACATCCAATTGCCCATCAGAGGTCGTAGTCAGCGTCGTCGTCGTCGTCGTCGTTGTCGCACATTCCCCAAAAACGAGGTGGACGGGGCGAGGGAGCAGCAGCAAAGTGGAGAGACTTTGGCTACGCTTTCTAGTGACGCTTCCGTGACGTTAATTCATTATGCGCACTTCCTGTCATCCGGTTCGTTTCTGTTCTCGGTTCGGGACTTGCAATTTGCCATTCCTCATTGCCAAGTTGTCTCGCATCGCTATTTCATTGTTTTTAATCACTTTTCAGTCAACCCATCAAAAAGCCCCGAGCAGCGACGCACTCTGATTGGCAATACAATGATTAGATGAACAGAGCATGCTTCGTACTATATTATGTCATAGTTATTAACATTTCATAGCCCAAAGGCATTGGCATTTGCATTACTCATTAAATAGAGCGCACATCGTACATCGTACATCGCACATCGATTGAAGCAGGCGTTTACCTAGCAAAATTTTCAATTAACTCCACTTCACTTCATTGTCTATTTTTAGTGGCCCCTTCGTTTGCTTGCTATATACATACATATAATATTAAAGTCACTTCAGCTTCACTGCAGCTTTTCAACATTTACAACTTGCAGTCCTTCAAAACTTTACACCCACCTTCTTTTTTTTTTTTTTGGCTGGCTGGATTGTCTTTGGTTTCGCCAACTTCTTGACCCGATTCGAAAGCAACTCAAATGTCGAAAAGTTGACAGCGACATTGGTTGATGGTTTAATTCTTTCTTTGCACTCGCAATTGAATATCCAGCGTTTCGAGTAATTTGGCTGCCGAATTCCCTCTAAAACCAAACTGTTTGAGTTGTGTGTTTTTTTTTATACCCGCTACCCATAGGGTGGAAGGGTATTATATTTTGTGCCTGCAGGAAATATATGTACGAGGCAGATGGAGGCAACTCCAACCTCATAAGTTATAGAATAAGTTCTCATTGGTATATTTTGAATGTAGTAGTATATTTATATGTCATATGCAGTATTTATAACCTCCCGTCCATTTTAACATTTTTTGGGATTATAATTTTGGTGTGATTAATTTTGAATGTACATAATAGTATATGGATATACTGAATAAAGGTTACAGTACATTTCTTTTTTTTGGTATATTTGTATTTGGTATATTTAATAAAGCATATCGCAATGTTTTGTTCTTCGACCCCATAAAGTATATAAAGTACTCAATGTTATATTTTTTAAATGTAGTAGTATATTGATATACCATATGTAGTAAATATAGTCTTCGATATATTTCAGTATATGTAGTATATGGATATACTAAAAAAGCCTTTGGTATATTTGCATTTGGTTTATTTAATGAAATCTGACACTGTCAAATTATATAACACACTCTATGGAATATATGTATATATTTTTCAGGTATATAAGTTTAGTATTATATATTTATTATGTACAGTATATAGTATATCTACATACTAAATATATCCTTCGGTATATTTTTCCATTTTTGCGTTATATTGATATTTGGTATATTTAATGAATAATGTCGCAATGTTTTGTTTTTACTGAAAATGTGTATCGGGTATTTCATAGTCGAGCACACTCTACTGCAGCTTTCATACTTCATACTTGTTTTTTCCGGTTGGTTGATTATTGGTTTCGTTGCGAGTCGTGTTAATTCATTGGATGTTGTTGCTTCGGTTTCACGAAAACTCCAACTCGAATGCTAAACACTCGAAAAGTTTGTTGCGCAAATTTTGATAAATTTGGTATTTGTTTTGTATATTTCGTGTGGCAGTTGGCTCTAGTTTGTGGTTGTTGTTGCTGCCGTTGTACGTCAAGCAATTAAGCGATAAGCATGCTAAATACACAGCACTTCCATTCCCCACGCTCAAAGTTGGGCCACCACAAAAATTTGTGCCATGAAAAGACATAACATTCGAAGTCCAACAACAACAACAACGACAACAAGGACATTATTATATGGATAAGGTTCGGGCATACATAGAGAACATGGACAAGGCAGTAAGCAGTTGGCAGTTGGCAGTTAGCAGTTAGCAGCTAGAAGCTAGATGAAGATAACCACTTGAAAACTCATTAGTCGGAATTATAATTAGACAATTATTAGGTTTTTAATTTGTTGTTCGCTCTGCCGCTAATGCTAGTTATAGTTATAATGACTATTTGCTATTGCAATTACAATTACAAATACATTTACACTCACAATTACAATTATGATTATGATTATGATATTATTGTTAAAATTGCTCATACGCACTGTTGGCGCAATAATTGTTATTACTTCTTGATAATTGCAAAGGAAACTTCAGCGCATCATTAACATTACTTTATGTTTGTTTATTCAAAAATGTATCAAGTTTTTTCTTTGCTTTATGTATAATTTATTTACAGTAATAATTATATGGTTTGACAAAATGAAAAACTAATTTATGTAGGTTTATGAATGTTAGAGATGTGTAAGGTGATAATCAATACGCCTTAACCATTTAATCAGCCGGCTCATTTCTGCATTCCTCTGTCTGTCTCAGCTTATCGATATTTAGTAACTTTAAGAAGAATGAGAAGAAATGACGTGACATAAAGAAAGGTAGTCGTCACATAATTTTGTAAGAGAAAAGTTGTCATATAGAACCTAAAGAGTTAAGTCTTTGCATAGAGTTATTACATAAATGTCGTCAAGTCGTGAAAGTGAAGTCGCCATTAAGATTAAGTTTAAGTTTCCGCCAAAATTGTTTAATTTAATTAACTCTTGTTAAATGAAACCCGAATAAAATAAATGTTAATTTGTCATTCCTACATAAAGTTTTAAGAATTGCTTGAAATCATACTTCCATTCAAGAGGATTAATTATTAAAGTGTTGCGTACTTTAGTTGGTCATAGAATATGCATATTGGATGAAATGCTATTAATATTATATAGTATATGGTATTGTTGCAAGCGACAGGAGCTTTAACAGCTTATATAGCTGGCATAGAAAACAAAACTGGGGATTAGCTGCAGATCCATAAAATGATGTTGAATGTTCAGCGATGGAAATTTTTCGAAAACCGCTTGAAAAGCCTGGCAATGAGATGTGAAAATGACGATAAGTAGAAGTGCTGGTATTATTTCAATAATATGAATAAAATGTAAGTGCCCCCTGAATGTGTGTGTGCGTAAGTGTGTGTGTGTGTGTGTGTCTGTGTGTGTGTGCACTGAAGTACTTATGGCACGTAGCTGTGCCCCCAAATAGTCGACCGCAGAGTGGAGCTCAAACAAAAACCAACTCGACTCGACTCTGACAACAAATGCGCAGACAAAAATAAATCTAAAACAGAGCCAGTGAAAGAGACAAAGAGAGAGAGAAAGAGCGACAGGGAGATGCTTGCACGTGGCGTGTGTGTGTGTGTGTCGCTGTGTATGTGTATGTGTCGGGTAATAATCTTATCTTTAACTCGGCAGAAACAGAAGCCGTTGATGTTGCGCTGTTGTTGTTGCTGTTGCTGTTGCTTCTGCTTCTGCTAGCATTGCCCGTAGCCAGCGACTGTGAAAGCAGCAACTGTGACTGCGACGACAACAGCGACTTCGACTCTGACTGGGACTGTGACAGCGACTGGCATTGTATGGTAAATGTGCGTGCCACTCAGAGTCATCTCAGTGTCTGCACGAGAGTGTGAGTGTGTGTGTGTGTGTGTGTGTGCAGTGCCATTTCCATATGGCGTCATATTGCTGGCTGTCATGACGGCGGCTTCTGCTGCTGCTGTTGCTGCTGCTGCTGTCGTTGGTTTCATACAATTGAAATTTGTAATTATTCAAATCGGATTTAAATACACACACAAACACAGACAGAAGCAGAGCTCACAGCTCGAGCAACCGCCGACAGGTGAGGGAAGCTGCAAAGTGCGGGCGGACTTTAGTTTTGAGCCGGCGAAAAGCGACAAAAGGAAAAGCAGAAGCCGAAGCAAAAGCAAAAGCAAAAAAGCGACGCCGCCAGCTAAAAAATAAAATAATCAAAATTATAGTCTGCCAACAGGCGAAACGAGCGAGCGACTGATGAGAGGCATCAAGTGGAAGAGGGGAAGGTGGGAAGGGGGGAGGATGAGTGGCAGACAGGTGCATGCTGAATCAAGATGAAGGCCATGCGCCACACTTTTGCAACTCCTCTTGCCAGGGCCTTTGTCACTGTGTGTGTGTGTGTGCGACAACGTCAAATTGGATGAAAATTAATTCATTTTGAAGCGTTAAGATTCTTTACGCGCTAATGAGTTGAAGTGTGTGTACACACACACACACACAGAGAAAGAGAGAGAGAGAGAGAGGGGCCAGCACAGATTTGTTTGCAACAGATGCTTTAATGCCTCCGCCTTCGTTTTTTCTTTTTGGGCATGTGGTTGCTAAGATGGGCGTGGCTCGCTGTGGAGATGAACGACCAACGAATAGTCCACAGCATCATCTTTGCTGCCTTCGAGCACGCTGCTGCCAAGCGAGACCCACTTGAGCCCTGCAAAAACCACAAAAAATAAGATGAGCAGCAACAAGAAGCATAAAATACTCTGCTGGCATATGAGCAAAATCTTCAGCTCCAAAGCAACCGAAACGCTTGGCAACACCCAGGTCAAACCCCAATCCGTTTCACTATCCACAGCTTGTGAATGAATTGCCATTCATGGGTGGAGTTTCCATTCTTTTGAAAATACGCAAGCCACGAAAACAAACCAAAATAATCGAAACGTGAAGCAGAGAAAAGGAAATTTTTTAAATATAATAATATTTCCACTGTTCATTGATTTATGGCTACATGTGTTAAATAATTCCTTGTATTTTTTGAGTTTACATTTTCTTAAATTATTTAATCTTAATTAATCTGTCTGTCCGTCTGTCCGTATGAACACCTAGATCTCAGAGTCTATAAGAGATAGAGCTATAATTTTTGACAGCATTTGTTATGTTTGCACGCAGATCAAGTTTGTTTCAAATTTTTGCCACGCCCTCTTCCGCCCCCGCAAATCAAAAAAATCGAATAACAAGCGTAAATTTAAAGCTAGAGTTGTGAATTTTGGCATATACTATAATTACTATAGTAGTTCTGATTCCTGATTTGGTTTTGGTTGCGATCAGATAAAAATTGTCGAAGTTATTAAAGAAATACTTTTGTATGGGCAAAAACGCCTACTTACTAGGGGTCTGAGTTGCTTTGGCTGACAATCTGGTATATTGTACCGTCTATACTATATTTTGAATGCGGTACTATATTGATATACCAAATATACCATTTGGTATATTTTTAGTATTTTTGTAGTACATTTGGTATATTTTGAGAATAATACCGCAAAATATATTGCTTTTATTCAAAATGGGTAGCGGGTATCTCACAGTCGAGTACACTCGACTGTAACTTTCCTACTTGTTTTTTAATAAATTCATTTTAAGCAACAAAACTTTTTTTTTCATTTCAGTTATTCTTCAAGATTGTTAAATGTATAAGTCGTCCCAACTACATTATTAGTATTTTTAAATATATTAAAATGCATTATAAAAACAAGAGTGTTGTTTAAATTTTAAAGCTGATCAATATAATAGTCAAAACTTCATTGTAGCTTCCTTTTTCTTTTATTTATTTTATATTTTAATACAGTTTTTTTCTTAACTTTTACAAATATTTACTATATATAAAAAACTGTATGATTTTGTATTGTTATTCAAAACAATTTGCTAATAACAAACTATTTCAAGTATCTTTAAATATAAAGTCAATCTATTTGAATTATTTTGTCACAAATTCAATCCAAATAACTGCGTATTTATTTTTATAAAACCATTTCCATTGCTTTATATACTTATTCGTTTTTATAATTTAAATAATAACTACAAAATAAACTATTTTAGCTTGTTATAAAGCCTATTCCATTTAATTCTTTTTTTTTAAGCCCACACTATAAATTACTTGATTCACCTTTTAAATTAGAGCCAAACTCACAGTCTTGGCATGGTAATTTGCAATTGATTTAGAGTGAAATGCCACACATTAAACTATTTGCTGGTTCGTCGGATAGTCGTAATCATGAATACTATTTGCAGCGAATATATGTTTGTGTATTCGCATTCGTATGCATGCGCAGCGGGGATTCGAATCTGCAATTAGCAATTACGCACTTTCGGACTATCTAATCGACTCGATCAGGAGGAGAGCCAAGGAGGAGGACTTGCAGCACTTGCAACGGCGGCCAACGTTGCCTCAGTTGTGGCAAAAGGCGAAGCGAAGACCAAGCAACTTCGTTGTGGATACGGATTCTAGAGCACGAGCATAAGAACTGTGGCAATGACTGTGGCACTTATCGGCACTTGGCCATCTGGACAGCATACAAGTGGACTGCGTTCGGCTGCAGCAGTTGCAAGAGCGAGTTGTGGGTGGGGAGGGGGAGGTAGAGAGAGGCGAGAGGCGAGACTGGGGCAATCTACTGCCAAATTACTTTAACTCGATTCATTTTGCAATTGGTTCTGTTTGCTGGCTGCGCTTGCCTTTTTTTTTTGGATACCCCTATTTAAGTGTGTGTTGTATCTGTGTATGTGAGTGTGTGTGAGTGTGTGTGTTACCCTTCCAAAGAAAGCAGCTAGCTTGAGCTTGAGCTTGAGCCTGGCAGCGACAGGTAAAGGCAAAGCTAAAGATACTTGGACGAGCCTTTTTACGGGTGCTGGCTGCGTTTTTGCTGGTTGCGTTGCTGGCTATGAAACAGATAAATTGCAAAAGTTTTTCCAAATATTTTCACAAGACGTCGACGACAACGGCGACACACGACGGGAGAGTGGGGGGAACAGCCTTTGAATTGCGGCAAAACGTGGTTTGGTTTGTTGGTTTGTGGGTTGCCGAACCGAAAAATGGATCTGCTTTTGGTTTCAGTCTTGGGCATAGCGCAAAAATCTGCAATAAAATTTTACCAATAAACTTTAGACGAGCACACACACACACACACACACAGGCACACGTGTAGACGGCACGTGGATGAGAATGCGGATGTGGATGCGAATGCGGACAGGTGGAACTTTTTGAACTATACTAAATTATTGTAGTTGCTGAAAAAGTTGGCCCTCTGCAGCGGCAGCAGCAGCAAAAATGAAAATATATAAAAAACAAGAGCAGCAGCAACATGTCCTGCCATATACACACATGTTTGCTGTTTGACACACTCCCACACACACACACACACACACACACACGCACACATACGCGTGGCGTGTTGGGACAACGCACCTTTTGACATGCCCATAGAGCCCTCTGGGCGTCTGAAGCGGAGGAAGGCGAGGGAAAAGGCCGCTGGCATAGATAACGCTGCACATATGCGAGGCGTGACGATGGCGTAGAAGGGAGAGAGGGGGAAACGGGCTAGAAGAGCTATAAAATGCGGTGAGCTAATGGCAGAGCAACCTCTTGCCTCCTCTGTTCGCCTTCGCTCTGCAGCTTCCTCTTTCTCTCTCTCTCTCTCTCTCGCTGTTGCCAGCCACTTCAGCCTGTGGCAGTTATTAACTTTGAGTGATAAAAGAAGTGACATGCAACTGAGCGTGGGAAGGGGCGAAGGGGGAAGGAGTGATGGGAAGAGGGGAGATTGTAGTTTCAGTGCCATTGCCTCATGTGTGAGTCTGCAACATTTCATTGCACTCAAAATCTCTGCAATTCTCATCGCTCTACATTTTTTTTTGTGTTCCTTATTTTGCGCATTTTAATACCCGTTGCCTAAAAAGTTATTGGGTATTGCATTTGAGTGGGAAACAACAAAGTGGCATATTGTGGTATATTTGTTTTAAACTAATCATAAAAAAACAAATTTGTGTTAGTGTCTTTACTGATTTTATATATTTAGAAACTTGGAAACCATTTAAAATATTAATGTATTCCAAATTGTCAGTACTGTTTTCTTTTTTAAATTCATTCATTTATTAAAAAACGGCAGCAGGTATTTAAAAAGTTGATCAGACTCGATTGGCGCAATATTTGACTTGATATTGCAGTTGTTGTTGCTCTTGTTGTTGTTGCTGCTGTTCGCCATGTCCGAAGTGACAAATGTGCCAAACTTGTTTGAAATTTCGAGATGCACAATGGCCAATGCCATCCACAGAGCGCAGAGCAGAGCAGAGCAGAGCAGAGCAGAGCAGAGAAGAGTAGAGCACAGGGCACGAGGCACTGTTGAGCGTCGACTTCTGGGTCAAATGCTGTATTCAAGGTCGCTAGCAACAACAATGTGTGTGTGTGTGTGTCCAGCTGGTCTATTGAAACTTTCTGCTCCCAACGGTCACACTACACTCAAATCACACATACACACACACACACACACACACACACACACAGTCACTTGCATTCATTCGGTGCTGTGAATACGCTGTTTTAGTTACGCGTCCCGCGTGGCATCTGACTTAATTTATTGATTTGGGACACTCGCAACTGGCCAAAAACTTTTGACACTCCGTTGACCACACACACACACACACACTCGCTTACACACACACACAACTTAAATGTGATTTGTGTAATTTCCGCAAAATGCTGCAAAGCAAACCCAGCCGATTGGCGATTAGAACTTACGACCTGCTGCTGCTGTTGCTGTTATCCAAAAACTACGCGATTGCAGAACTGGCTTTACCTGTATGATTTTACTCAATTCCCAAAATGCTTTCAGCTTCGTGTGTGTGTGTTTATCCAAGTGGGCAAAACCACCAACTTCAACCATTTTAATTATAACTTTCAATTATCGCGCTGTGCAGCTGCTGGCCAAAGCAACCGAGCGAGTTTATCGACAATTTATTTATTGTTTCAATTGCAGCTAAGCTTTGTTTAGCACCATAAATTTCGAGTCAAATGTTTCGATTGCTAGAGCACTCTTAATTCGAATATTTATTAACAGCATTCTACAGTTATTTTATTTATTTGACACTGACCTCTGAGATTCCACAAAATTGTTTGCTATATTTTTGTTTATTTTATATATTTTTCGGTTCATTTATTTCAACAAAATATTGTTTTCATTCAGTGGCATCATAAACAATATATTTTCTTTATATATTTAAAGTAAAAACTTTCGATTAAAAAGTTTTTATTAATTGTATTTGTTAGTTATTTGTTATTCCTGGATTTAAGTAAATATTTTCTTTTATTTTGTGTAGTTGTGTGTTCATTTATTTTAATAAAGTGTTTTGTTATGAGATTTTTATTAATTAGTGTTCCTCAATAAAACTTTTTTTTGCTCTTCATATTGTGTTTGTTCAACAAAATCTGTGCAAGTAGAAATTTAACTTTGTCTGTGTTGTTAGAAAAACCAATCTGGTATATTTTGTATTCAATGGTATATTTTGAATGTGGTACACTACCAATATACCAAATATAGCAACTGGTATATTTTTTTGTTTGTTTTGTAGTATATTTTTAAACAATTTTGTTTGAATTCAATATGGGTAGCGGATATTTCATGGTGAACAACATTCACTGTAGCTTTTTTTTTTTACTCCTTATTACTTTAAAACACTTTCACTAATAAAAAAGAATTTACTTTTATTTTTAGGTCTTTTCATTTTTGCTTGGTTTTAAGCTGATGTTCATAAAATAAGCATGATGTCAGTTATTCTTTTTCTTACAAAAAAAAAATACTTTTTGTCTTTGTATTCTATGAACTTAAACTCTCTCGATTGCAACCATTTAAATTGTATTACATCCTGCAGCTAATTTATTGATTTTATACAACATTTTTTTTAGAGTTTTATTTAAAGCTATTTAATATAATTATTTTTTATGAATTTACATTAGTATTTATTTAATTTGCCAAAAAAGTCGCTTGGGTCCGATACACAATCTAAATTTGTCGAACATTATTTTACTCTAAACTCTACTTAACTTTCTTGTGTTTAATATATAGCAACAAAATGGATAAACTTGGGGTAAGAAGATAAAAGAGAGAGAGAGAGAGAGAGAGAGAGAAAGAGAAGGAAGAGGAGGCCATCATGTGAGACATTTTGAGGGCAGTTTTTACTGCTTAGCCAAAGTTTGGCCACTATCAAAATCAACCAACTAATATGTCTTTCATATAATTTATGTGTGTGAGCCGCATAAAAACCAAAGTCTACACCCGGACAACGTACGACGAACGCGGCCGTAAACAAGTCAAGTGACAACAACAACAGCAACAACATCGAGGAGAAGGAATTAGAGTAGGAGATGTGAAGTTTGAGCTTGAGCTTGTGGCGGCGTTGCAAGAAAACTTTCTTTAGTTGGCACACAAGGCACGTACGCTTGTGGATACAATATGTCATAGTGGCCTCCCACTCTCTCGCTCTCTCTCTCTCTTTCGCTCCCCATTTGAGAGTGGTCTGCTCTACGTGGCCGTGGTCGTGGTCGTGGTCTAGCTTCTGGAGGTGCTCCCGTGGTGCAGAAACCCACAGGAGAACACTTCAAGTAACATGTGTCATTCGCGTCTCTCTCTCTTTGTCTCTCTGTCTCTTTCTCTCTATGTTGCACTACGACTTGCGACTTGCGAGTTGCGAATTGTAGCCAAGTGCGCCGCACAACTTGTGGCCAAGTTCGCTTGCTGTTTTTTGGTATTTTCCAAGCCGGACTCTTGCGGCGCCTCGTTGACAGACACTCCTCTCGCATTGGCCTGAAGTGAGCCGCATAAATTGTTGCATTCCGTGCCTGCCAACCAAAAGCTAAAAGCTGAAAGCCAAGGCCAACCAATTCAGCGCAACTCAAGTCAACTCAA
>BJEL01000084.1:2330000-2519701 GCA_019972355.1 Drosophila kohkoa | reverse complement strand
TATACATTATCCCTAAGGCCATAAAATTGTTAAAGTTGCTATATGAGTAATAGAACAATAAAGAGTACCATCAGACTGGCGGGACATTACCAATCAAAAATATGACGGAGCCCTTTCGTACAGCGCTGTTGTACGAAATGACAGACATTTGCCAGTACAAAAACCTACTACAGCACAGCATCAACTCGATAATCGAAATCCAGCACAAAAACACCTAGCAAAATTCCAACAGAAGCTGCGCAGTGAGCAGCAGCAACAGCGGAGGGCAGCAGCGACTGCGCCAGGTGCACGGGTGACTGATGAAGAGGATGACGATGTTGCAAAGCAGCGAGCCCACTCAAGCCAGCAGCGGCTGAGGCGTAACCAAGTGCAGCAGCAGCACAGGCAGCAGGAACAGCAACAGCACAAGCAGCACCAGAAATGGCAACAACAGCAAAAGCAGCAACAGCAGCAGCAAAATCAGCGTCAACAGCTCCAGAAACAGAAACTACAGCAACAGCAACAACAGCAGCAGGAACAGCGTCATCAGCAGCAGGAACAGCAGAAACAGCAACTACACCAGCAGCAACAGCAGCAGCAGCAAATTTACCAGCAGATCATGGCCCAAAATATGTCAATGTTTAAAAAGTTAAACGACAGAATTGACTCGTTGTTAATGTGTTTAATGCGTTCCTGCATATGCAAGGAAAAGAATCAATTAAAAACAATCTACAAAAAATCAACTCAAACCTTGACTTGCAAAGCCATCTAGATTTCATTATGGACGTTGAGTGCGCATCAGCAAATGAGCAAATTTATAATGCTTAATTACATTGACGATGCTGCAAATTATCCCCATCCAAATCTGGACTCTGGCCCAAGCCCTATTCCAAGAGTGCTGGCAGATCCAGATAGCCATGGCACACTCAAGATCGCCTTTTGGAATGCCTGTGGTGTGAAAAATAAAATAAATGAACTTGAAATATACATCAGGCAGAAAGCAATAGATATAATGATACTAACCGAAATACGAGCGCCAATCAATGACAGCGTGTTCGAATTGCCGGGATTTGTAACATACTTCGCCGTCAATCCGAACACACACCGCAAAGGAGGTGCTGCCCTCATGGTACGTTGTGGCATCAGGCATTCGGCACTACAGCCAATAAATGAAGACTCGATCCAATGCGCACCAATACTGTTGAAAGCTGCAAACAAAATAGATTCAATTATTATAGCTGCAACATATTGCCCACCGGCGTTTAAATGGAGTAAAGAACACTTTACAAAACTCTTTAAACATTTTGAAAATTTACCTGGCGATACAGCGGCCCGCTTCCTCTTATGCGGTGACTGGAATGCTAAGCATTCATGGTGGGGAAATCCACGTGCTTGCCAGAGGGGTAGGGCATTGTACGAGGCTATCCATGCAAGCCGCAGGTACAATGTCCTGGCCACCGGTGGTGCCACTCACTACCCGCATGATCGCAGAAAGCGTCCATCGGCCATTGACTTTGCCATCACCAGTGGCATTGATGGCAACGTCATAAACATCTCGTCCAGCACTGAACTGAGCTCTGACCATTTGCCGCTTATGATTGAACTCTGTGATAGTGTAAATGCAAATTTGCGCTGTCACAGAGTAAATTCCAGGCTACTGGCCAGAGGTGCTGATATCAGATGCTTTCAGTTGTCTCTTGAGAACTCCATACACCTGACAACTGAGATCAACGTGGCCACCGACATTGACGATGCTGTCAGTATATTATTGCGAAATAACAAACAGCTGCAGATGCCGCGTCGACTCGAGCAAGACCATCAAATGCTGGCAACGGACAGCGAAACAGCCAGAGACAGCGACAAGACCAAAACCTGGAATTAGATGACGACGTTAGAGCACTATTGAATGACAAGAAACGATGCAAACGCTACTTACTCTTGACTCACACTCCTGAGGCTAGACAATGCTATCGGGCTGCACAAAATCGCCTGAAAAAAGCGCTGAAAAAAAGAAAAACAAAAACATTAATAAACTAATCGAGGGCATAAATACTCAGGATCCATATGCAATACAAAAATTATGGAAACTGACAAATAAGATAAAAAACAGCCGCAAACAAATCACCCATTAAAATACTATACAAGCACTATTGACGCGGCCGGCAATGTTACTGACAAAATTATATGGACGAAAACTACGGATGAGAAAGCTGAGGTATTTGTTTCCCAGCTGGAAGACAGATTTACACCAGCTCTCTCAAACACGGAGGATGAACGCATGGCCATCAGAGATGACTGGTGTAAGCGACACCAGCAACTGCAACAAAGCCAAGAACTGAACTTCAAGCCAGTAACATTGACAGAAATAAAGATGGAAATTGACGCACTACAGCCGGGCCAAAGCACCTGGATATGACAAAATTGAAAACAAATTAATAAAATTGCTACCGCAGAAGGCGCTGCTATATTTGATACTTATTTATAATTCAATTTTGCGCATAGGATACTTCCCCAAACTGTGGAAATATGCCGAGATCACAATGTGTCTCAAGCCTGGCAAATCCCCAGAAGATGTGGCGTCCTACAGACCAATCAGCCTCATATCCGGTCTCGCAAAGCTCTTTGAAAAACTTCTGCTCAAACGGCTGTTTGAGCACAAAGACTTTGCCACTGCAGTGCCCAGCCACCAATTTGGCTTCGACGTGAGCACGGCACGGAACATCAGCTGGCCAGAGTGACGCAGCACATACTTAGAACATACGAAGAACGTCAATACTGCTCGGCCATATATATCGACATATCGGAGGCGTTCGATAGAGTGTGGCATGAGGGCCTGTTGAGTAAAATCATTAAATTCTGCCAATAAATTTATAAAATCATTGAAAGTTACCTGACTGATCGTACTTTTGCAGTCAAATGCAATGACGGAGTAACATCCAGAGTCGGTAGCATATCAGCTGGTGTCCCACAGGGTAGCGTCTTGGGCCCAATTTTATATACAATTTACTCCTCTGACATGCCGCTGCCACTACTCACGCAAAATCGTCGCCATCTGGGGCTGAATGAAAGGCCGATGCTGCTCTCTACATATGCGGATGACACAGTCATCATGTGCTCCGCTGTTCATCCGGCCATCGCGATAAATGAGACACAGCAGTACCTGCACCAATTTGTAAAATGGTCTAAAAAATGGTGCTTCAAGATCAACGCGACAAAGACAGCGCATGTCATATACACGCTGCGTGACATAAACGAACGAGATAAGACAAGAATGATTACTATAAACGGACATGAAATTAAAATTAATTCCAAACACACTTACCTGGGCGTCACACTTGACCGTAAATTAACGCTGGCCACACACGTGACAAGACTGTGCGTTAAAACCAGAGCAAGAGCCATGAAGTTGGGCTGGCTCCTTGGGCGAAACAGCAAATTGGCAAAGGACTGCAAAATGCTACTGGTTAAGCAGCTCATCATGCCAATTTGGCAATACGCTCTATCCATCTGGGGCGCGCTCACCTCAAACTGCCAGATAAATCGCTTGCAGCGGCTGCAAAATAAAATAATTCGCAAGTCACTAAATGCATCTTGGGCAATAAGAAACGAGTGCATTAGAAACACTTACCAGCTGTGCACAATTGATGCCGCGTTTCACGTGGCCAGTGAACGCATGGCGAAATCACTGGCGGCACACCCTAATCCAGAGGCTACAAAGCTGATTAGAGAGCCATTGATTGTGCAACGCCTGCAAAGGCCCAGATACATGGAGCAGCTCGAAAATATATTAGGCCACTGAGCACAGTTCTAAATGCAAGTATAACTAATGTAACACACTTGCAAATGCAAGGCGAACATCTGCGCATAGAACTAAACCAGACGTATGACCAGCAAATTTTGCGGAGGCAGATTCGGCCGCTGTTACCGACGCTGATTCGTATCCAGGAGGAGTACGATGAAGCCAAAGCGAACGAGCAACGCGAACGCGAACAGGCACAGCGGCAGCAACAACTGGCAAACAGACAGCTGCGAGATTAAAGGAAAGGGAAATTAATCAACTGAAACGCAAATACATACATGGAATACTCACCAGAAAAGCGATTATGGAGCACATATGTGGCCAGCCAGTACAAATCCAAAAATTAGTACTGCCGGACATCACAGCAGAAGAGCAGCAAAAGCTACGCAGAAAGCCGCCAGAACGTTTCTGCGAGTCAACCATAAACACGCTCCGCAAACGTTTTAGAGATGGCCTTCTTACCAGATGCGACGCGCTGGAGATCACGAGTGGACAGCCACCTGGAATTAAAAGAATTATTGTACCTGACATCACCATGGACGAGCATATGGCGCATCTTGAATGCACAATGCAAACATATGACGAGCTACAGACGGAGCAGCAGCAAATACAAATCATCTGCATTGAAGAATCGCCACCACAGACTAATTCTCAATCTGAATTTCCACTTACCCAACACGAGGTGACAGGTCCAAATTTGGTGCCGGCAACTGCTAACGAGACGCTTGACAATGGCCTTTAGCTGGTGAGCAGACGGCTGGAGCGTCTTCTGGACGAAGAAGATCCGCCTGCTGAGGCATTGCAAACAGCGTTAACTGCCACGAAAAAGTCCAGAAGCAAGCAGAAAGGCCATCGAAACACACAAAGCCCAGCAATGGCGGCAGCAAGCCTCCTAATCCTTGGATGGACCGCCACTGCCAGCCTTGTAAGTATGCCCGCACTGGCCTCACTGCGAGATTCTCTCTTTCAGACGCGACGACGGCTGCAAACACCAGCAGACAGATGCTCCAACCGCCACCCAAACCACTGCTCGCACCCTATACGGTGCCCAAGCAGACTCCATGCCGGCCGGCAACTCACGACGAGGCCACGAAGCATCCAGAAAGACGACCACTGGGCCACTGCCAGCGTCCTGACGCTAAACGATGACCCGCCAGCAATTCGACCGTGGCACTTGTGGCGCACCGGAGTGCGCTTTTCAATTCACCACAGACGCGAGGCGGCCACCAGACGGCCACCTTGAGGACGAATCCGGACGCGAAACAACACTCCAGCCACTACAAAAATACGGAAGACAATCAGAAAATTATATTACTCTAAATATATGACTCTGATTGACACTTACCGGCAACTCATCTGCAAACACCAATTTACATCCAATTGGTGAATGCAGAGTCCACGGGAGGCGATGAACCAGTGGAGGCGACCATGCTGGATGCCCCCCGGCACCTTTTGGATTTTTTCCTGGAAGATTAGATTTTTAATTTAAATTTTTATAAATTACCTGTTGTCATGTTTATGTTATATCTCTTCTTCTTATCTATGTTCGTACATGTCACAGGGTGACTCAATGTTTGTACGCAAAAAGACTCGTGTAAAATAAGTGTAAAGTACCAGTCTTGTACCGATTAATCGTTTGTGAGCCCGCGAAGGCAGCGCCATTTAAAATATGTATTTAAACAAAATGTAAATGTACCAAATTAACAGCCCAATGTTAGCCATTCAAATTTATACGTTGCTATGTAAAGTAATATAGATAAATTGTAAAATAAAGGCCCTCCAGTAGCCGAGATCAGTTGCTGGAGGCGAGTCGTGCGCCTCGCGCCGAGCTAATTTCAAAAAAAAAAAAAATTGTCAAAAATTGGCTCTCCAGCGTCCCCCCTCTGCTCCCACACGAGCTGCCAGTCCCAGACAAAACTATAATTAACCCAGCCATTGGACAAAATTCTCCTTACAAGAGAAAAAATACAGAAATGGAATACGACTCTGACGATCTCTCAGAATTCCCACAATTCAAAATACCAGTATTTAAGAGCAACTTTGCAATAAGTATACATGAAGCAAACAAGGCGCAAGCCAACAAACAGGACACTCGGCAACAATAAACGAAAGAATTCCACCATTAGTACTACCTTTTGTTCCAGACATTATGCCTTTGCTGGAAAAATTTCAGAAAGAAAAATTGGTACCTACAAAACAAAATCAACTGCAGGTAGCGGTCTCCGCATTATCTGCGGAGACATGGCAACTTACAAAGCTGCATTAAATATTCTGAACGAGGACGGCATTCAGCATCACACGCACCAGGTGCGCAGCGAACGGGGTTCAGAATAATAATAAGGCAGCTACATCATAGCCCACAAACTGATTGGTTGAAAACCAAATTACTAGAGGCGGGCTTCACTACTCGATATATGCGAGTAATGAAGCACCGTATATCTCTAAACCCATTAAACATGTTCGAGGTTGAGATCGACACAGCTGCGGACGGCAGCCACGAGCAGGTCCTCAACATCAATGAACTGGGAAACCAGGCAGTAGTGGTCGAGAAGCTTTCTAAGCCCCGCGACCCTGCACAGTGCCACCGCTGCCAAGCGTACGGACACACAAAAAATTACTGCCGACGCCCATTCAAGTGCATGAAATGCGCAGGCATGCACGCCACTACTGCCTGCACCAAATCCAGGCAAACAGCTCCCAAATGCATCAACTGCGATGGAACACACATCAGCAGTTACAAAGGTTGCCCAGCTTTCAAGGAAGCACGGCAAAGTTGACGGCCTATCGAGTCAACACAGAGCAGAAGCAGCAGCCAATTTTGCAGAATAATAAACCACGCCCACAAAACTCGCATGAACCGCCTCCAAGGCGCCAATTCAACACATCAGCCCAAGCAAACACTCACTGGAAAATCTCACTAAACAACAACAAAACCTTCAATGAAGTTGTACGTGGCAGCAACAGCAACTCCCATTCTCAGAGTCCAGCTGAGTTACACTTACAAAAAGCCCATAAACAACACAGAGAAAACAACAACTCCAAAAGCAGCAGAAATCTTCCCCATCACTGCATCAGCAGCAAGCACATCCTTTGGGCCACAGCATGATGCATAAAAAACAACAAAGTACAACAAATGGCAACTCAAAAAAGGCCCCAACAGTCACTTACAAGATTGCGCACGGGCGCGCAACTCGTAAGCCTGGCCATAAAAAAACGCGAAATCCTGCACAAAGGCACCTTAAAAAGTACCAACAAAAGCTGCGCCTCGAGCAACAGCAATCTCCAGTTGTTGATCCTCCAAGTGCAGCAACACCACAGCCAACATCACCTGCCACCGTTGCCAACTCGCCAGAAAACGAAGAAAATGGACTTTGCAACAGCTCTATTTCAAAATCATTGAACAAAACACAATGATGTGCAGAAAGATGGAAAAAAGAATCGATTATTTGTTCAATATTATATCCGATTTTATTTCAATGCACAATGGAAATAAAATCGTTCAACAAATACAAACATCACCAGTACAGCACCAGCTCTCATATGAAAGTCCAGACATCTCTATGGAGCTGCAAAATCTTCTAGACGATTTTGAAACACAATATGAGTAGGCGCAATCCAGAAAGAAGACATCCAAATCCAGCCCCAATCAACCGCACAATTGCCTCTCGTACTGGCAACCAGAATAGCGACTCTTTTAAAATCGCATTCTGGAATGCCAGCGACGCTCAGCAACAAAATGGAACAAATGAAGCCATACATGAAAAGAAAAGAAAACCATATTAAGATGACATTCGAAACTAAAACTACAGCCAATCCAAATACCTTAAATGTGTCAGAATCCAAAACGTATGCTGCAATCTATCCACATTCGCACAGAAAATGTGGCACTGCCACTCTCGCACGCGCGGATGTTAAGCACTAAACACTCCAGCCATTCAAGGAAGCGCTTCTCCAGTCAGCACCGATTGTGGTGTTACCTGCAAATAAAAATAAAAAAGATATCGTTTTTATTGCGCCTATATAGTGCGCGCTCGTAATTATATGTACTCACATTTTGGCTACAGATGTAGCAACACACTACTCGCTTGACAACAAAAAGGCCATCGGCAGCTGATTTCGCGATTCACTCTGAAACAAAAAACAGACAAATTAAAGTTCGCTCAATAATTAAATCTCCATTACAGACCACAAACAAAACTGATGCATCTACACTGTCCCACGAAGCACTTGTGGTGCAGTGCCCAGCTCACTCACACAGACGGCGACCTAGAACAAAAACGACAACGTCAAAATGCAGCCACTCCCAAGATACACATATCATACTTACGATGTTCACCGCACGCACCACTCCATGCAGCAACTATCCTGAGGCAGACGACTTGCTGCCTCATAAATCCACCAACGGGCAAGTGCAACAAGCTTGCTCACTCACAGAGACGGCGGCCTAGAAGAAAAAGAACGACAACGTCAGCAAATACAGCCTACACACAGATGCAAATGACATACTCACAACATCACTACACGCACCTCCACATGCAGCAACTAACCTGGGGCAGATGATTCGCTGCCTCACACGTTCACGATGTCACCACACACACTGTAGTGGTGGCCACTACACGCAGCCAGATGACTCGCTGCCTCACATTACCACCAACGGGCAAGTGCAATACGCTTGCATTGTTCATTCAACAATGCAAGCACAGACGATGCTCCAATTCGGTGCAGATCCTGGACGAGACAAGCGGGGCAGCTGCGCGAGGGCTCCGTGTTTGCCATGATGAGTAAAAAGCTGTAAAAACAACATTTATTTTAACTTTTATAATTAAAAATTTGTATAAGCGTTGATTGTTTACCTTTTCCAAACGTAGTGTTACCAGAAATTGTTACTAAATAATTCCATGTTCAATCTAGTATATTCTATCGTTGCCACTCAAATAATGTCACCACGTAATTGTCACTTCCACTTAGCATTACCAATAAGGGAACGAGCTAAAAACAAAAATATTTATTCTAATTTTTTGTAACTAAAAAATTGTATAAGGATTGCATTGTATTACCTCTTCCTAATGTATTGTAACCAGAATTGGTAATTCAATATTATGTTAACTCCAGTATTTTTATACTAAGCGTTGCCACTACATTTTAACATTGCTCACTGTTAAGTTTGCCCGCCAATGTAAAATATTCAAATAATTCCTAGAAGTTGCAGAAAAATTGTAATATAAAAAGGAAAAAATAAAATAAACCTTCAGTCTGCGTGCTGAAGGGACAGTATTACCATTAAAAAAAAAAAAAAAAAAAAACCATTAAAGTGTTCTTACTAAAACCAAAGCTACAAATAAAGTCAGTGTCAGTGCAAGTAAAATAATATGTCTACTGGACGCGAAGATTCCTTCAATGGATCTCCTCCTACAACCGGACTTGATTACGGTCATGACCAGTGCTGCATCTCGCCAGGCGATGGCGAGCCAAACACCACAGACAGCGAAGCCAAGAACCAGCTTCTGCCACCTGAGCCGGGCGCCGCCAACAACAACAACAACAACAAGATGACTCCAGTGCAGGAAGACGCTGCCAAGTCGAGGGATGACGGGGCTCCGAAGTCATGGATCGCCGCAAAAGACACCCCCCTCCATGCAAACTCCAAGTCCGCTAAGACACGGACGACGGCCAATAAGGTAAAACCATATATACCTATTAAGACATCTGCTCCAAAAGGAGACAAGCATACGATGCTGCTTTCTGCAGCGCATGCCCAAAAAAGGATCGCCAGCACAAAAAGGGCGCCCTTTTCTGGCATAGCAACAGCATCATCAGCTTCTATAAAGTGCAAGGCACCAAGAATCAGGGAATATGCCAGAAAAGAAAACTTAACTGTGCATATTTCCCCGCCACTCCTTCGCAGCAAGGCTGCAGCTGCAATTAAAACAAAAACAAACACAGACAAATTGAACACGAACACACTCACACTTTTGCAAACTGA
Source organism: Drosophila kohkoa (assembly GCA_019972355.1). Lineage (NCBI taxonomy): Eukaryota > Metazoa > Arthropoda > Insecta > Diptera > Drosophilidae > Drosophila > Drosophila kohkoa. The sequence continues at coordinate 2,509,940 of BJEL01000084.1, read as the reverse complement.
CCAGCAGCAGACAAACGCAAACACTCACGAACACACACAAAGTAAAATTTCCCCTTCTGCCGACAACAAAACAGCCAATACAAAAACTGTAATGCCGAATGACAGCAAGGACAGAAAGCGCTCGCTGTCTCTGTCTCTCACTATAACGCGCAGAGAGAAAGCGGCAATAGCAGAGAGAGTCTCTGTGCACACCAATACAAGCGCAGATGACTCTTACGAACGCAATTCTGCCAAGCAGCAACGCATAAATGAGCATGACAGCAACACCAAAGCAATAATTATCAGCTCTCCTGAGTCTGCCACTACGCTGGAAAATAATGCTATGCCCCGCCCCCCCTCTTCGATTGCAACCATTAAGATGACTCCGTCTCCTGCGAAAAGCAGCCCATGCAATACGAAGATTGTCAAAAATTGGCTCTCCAGCGTCCCCCCTCTGCTCCCACACGAGCTGCCAGTCCCAGACAAAACTATAATTAACCCAGCCATTGGACAAAATTCTCCTTACAAGAGAAAAAATACAGAAATGGAATACGACTCTGACGATCTCTCAGAATTCCCACAATTCAAAATACCAGTATTTAAGAGCAACTTTGCAATAAGTATACATGAAGCAAACAAGGCGCAAGCCAACAAACAGGACACTCGGCAACAAATAAACGAAAGAATTCCACCATTAGTACTACCTTTTGTTCCAGACATTATGCCTTTGCTGGAAAAATTTTCAGAAAGAAAAATTGGTACCTACAAAACAAAATCAACTGCAGGTAGCGGTCTCCGCATTATCTGCGGAGACATGGCAACTTACAAAGCTGCATTAAATATTCTGAACGAGGACGGCATTCAGCATCACACGCACCAGGTGCGCAGCGAACGGGGGTTCAGAATAATTATAAGGCAGCTACATCATAGCACACAAACTGATTGGTTGAAAACCAAATTACTAGAGGCGGGCTTCATTACTCGATATATGCGAGTAATGAAGCACCGTATATCTCTAAACCCATTAAACATGTTCGAGGTTGAGATCGACACAGCTGCGGACGGCAGCCACGAGCAGGTCCTCAACATCAATGAACTGGGAAACCAGGCAGTAGTGGTCGAGAAGCTTTCTAAGCCCCGCGACCCTGCACAGTGCCACCGCTGCCAAGCGTACGGACACACAAAAAATTACTGCCGACGCCCATTCAAGTGCATGAAATGCGCAGGCATGCACGCCACTACTGCCTGCACCAAATCCAGGCAAACAGCTCCCAAATGCATCAACTGCGATGGAACACACATCAGCAGTTACAAAGGTTGCCCAGCTTTCAAGGAAGCACGGCAAAAGTTGACGGCCTATCGAGTCAACACAGAGCAGAAGCAGCAGCCAATTTTGCAGAATAATAAACCACGCCCACAAAACTCGCATGAACCGCCTCCAAGGCGCCAATTCAACACATCAGCCCAAGCAAACACTCACTGGAAAATCTCACTAAACAACAACAAAACCTTCAATGAAGTTGTACGTGGCAGCAACAGCAACTCCCATTCTCAGAGTCCAGCTGAGTTACACTTACAAAAAGCCCATAAACAACACAGAGAAAAACAACAACTCCAAAAGCAGCAGAAATCTTCCCCATCACTGCATCAGCAGCAAGCACATCCTTTGGGCCACAGCATGATGCATAAAAAACAACAAAGTACAACAAATGGCAACTCAAAAAAGGCCCCAACAGTCACTTACAAGATTGCGCACGGGCGCGCAACTCGTAAGCCTGGCCATAAAAAAACGCGAAATCCTGCACAAAGGCACCTTAAAAAGTACCAACAAAAGCTGCGCCTCGAGCAACAGCAATCTCCAGTTGTTGATCCTCCAAGTGCAGCAACACCACAGCCAACATCACCTGCCACCGTTGCCAACTCGCCAGAAACGAAGAAAATGGACTTTGCAAACAGCTCTATTTCAAAAATCATTGAACAAAACACAATGATGTGCAGAAAGATGGAAAAAAGAATCGATTATTTGTTCAATATTATATCCGATTTTATTTCAATGCACAATGGAAATAAAATCGTTCAACAAATACAAACATCACCAGTACAGCACCAGCTCTCAAATGAAAGCCCAGACATCTCCATGGAGCTGCAAAATCTTCTAGACGATTTTGAAACACAATATGAGTAGGCGCAATCCAGAAAGAAGACATCCAAATCCAGCCCCAATCAACCGCACAATTGCCTCTCGTACTGGCAACCAGAATAGCGACTCTTTTAAAATCGCATTCTGGAATGCCAGCGACGCTCAGCAACAAAATGTTAAAAATGAAGCCATACATGAAAAGAAAAGAAAACCATATTAAGATGATAATCAACACTTCAACTACAGCCAATCCAAATACCTTAAATGTGGCAGAATCCAAAACGTATGCTGTAATCAATCCACATTGACACAGAAAACGAGCTCGTATGCTCGGATGATACGCACTCAACACTCCAGCCAATCAACAAAGCGTTTCTCCAGCCAGCACCGATTGTTCCTGTTACCTGCGAATAACAATATGAAAGATATCGTATTAATTGCGCCTACTTATTACGCGCTTGTAATTAGATATTCTCACATTTTGGCTACAGATGGAGCAACACACTTCTCGCTTGGCAACAAAAAGTCCATCGGCAACTGACTTCGCGATTCACTCTGAAACAAAAAAACAGACAAATTAAAATTCGCTCAATAATTAAATCTCCATTACAGACCATATACAAAACTGATGCATCTACACTGTCCCACGAAGCACTTGTGGCGCAGTGCCCAGCCCACTCTCATAGACGGCGGCCTATAATAAGAACGACGTCAAAAAATGCAGCCACTCCCAAGATGCAAATGCCATACTTACGATGTTCACCGCACGCACCACTTCACGCAGCAACTAACCTGGGGGCAGACGACTTGCTGCCTCACAAATCCACCACCGGGCAAGTGCAACATGCTTGCTCACTCTCAGAGACTGCGACCTAGAAGAAAAAGAACGACAACGTTAGCAAATACAGCCTACACACAGATGCAAATGACATAATCACTACACGCACCACCACATGCAGCAACTTACCTGGGGCAGATGATTCGCTGCCTCACATTTCACGACGTCACTGCACACACTGTAGTGGTGGCCACTACACGCAGCCAGATGACTTCCTGCCTCACATTACCACCAACGGGCAAGTGCAATACGCTTGCATTGTTCATTCAACAATGCAAGCACAGACGATGCTCCAATTCGGTGCAGATCCTGGACGAGACAAGCGGGGCAGCTGCGCGAGGGCTCCGTGTTCGCCATGATGAGAAAAAAGCTGTAAAAACAACATTTATTTTAACTTTTATAATTAAAAATTTGCATAAGCGTTGTTTGTTTACCTTTTCCAAACGTAGTGTTACCAGAAATTGTTACTAAATAATTCCATGTTCAATCTAGTATATTCTATCGTTGCCACTCAAATAATGTCACCACGTAATTGTCATTTCTACTTAGCGTTACCAATTAGGGAACGAGTTTAAAACAAAATATTTATTCTAATTTTTTGTAACTAAAAAATTGTATAAGGATTGCATTGAATTACCTCTTCCCAATGTATTGTATGTATGTAACCAGAATTGGTAACTCAATATTATGTTAACTCCAGTATTTTATACTAAGCGTTGCCACTACATTTTAACATTGCTCACTGTTAAGTTTGCCCGCCAATGTACAATATTCAAATAATTCCTAGAAGTTGCAAAAAATTGTAATATAAAAAGGAAACAATAAAATAAACCTTCAGTCTGCGTGCTGAAGGGACAGTATTACCATTAAAAAAAAAAAAAAAAAAAAAAACAAAATATTTATTCTAATTTTTTGTAACTAAAAAATTGTATAAGGATTGCATTGAATTACCTCTTCCCAATGTATTGTATGTATGTAACCAGAATTGGTAACTCAATATTATGCTAACTCCAGTATTTTACTAAGCGTTGCCACTACATTTTAACATTGCTCACTGTTAAGTTTGCCCGCCAATGTATAACATTCAAATAATTCCTAGAAGTTGCAAAAAATTGTAATATAAAAAGGAAACAATAAAATAAACCTTCAGTCTGCGTGCTGAAGGGACAGTATTACCATTAAAAAAAAGCCATTATGCTGGTCATAATAACGAGGCTACTGGTGACTACGCCAGTACAACTAACTCACACCTTTCAACAAACACTATAACTAAAACTAACAATAACTATTCAACCAACTCACTACATACACAACACAAGTCATAAAGTCCTACCGCTACATATTTTACTGACAATCTATGCGACAACAAACTAACATTACGAACACAATATAACATACGCCTCATCAACACTCAACTAAACAAATTAAAACACAATTACACCACTTAACAAAGTTTAGCTATACAAACAGCACACCGTCACTTGTCATTGCAGACTCAGAATCATCACACATGTAGATGTCCTATCCCATCGGCCCACTGTGAGCCAAACAATTTTCCAATCAGCCAATAACAAAACTGCCATCCTCTTTTCTTTCCTTCATGTTTATTTATACGGTTTGCTGTTGCTCTCATAATTAATTACAATTGTATTGTTCGTTTGGTCCATTCGCTGTTTGCTCGTTCAGTATTTTATCTGGAACACGAAATAATTAATATTAGCTATCTTGGCTAACAGCTGCTATATTCTGGTACTTACCCTGCTCCTCTCCTGGACAGCTGTTCTAACGTTCCATCTGAAGTTACAAGAACACAATCATTAAATATTAGAACAAAATATATAAACAAATAAATACAAATATAATTATAACAATAATAAATACAATAATAATAAAATAAATATAAATATTATATAAAATTTAATAACAATCAATAAATATAAACAACAAAATATATAAATAAATTAATACAAATATAATTATAACAATAATAAAAACAATAATAAAATAAATATAAATTTTATATAAAATTTAATAACAATCAATAAATATAAATTTCAAATATATAAATAAATAAATACAAACATAATTATTATAATTTTAAAAATAATAATAATAAAATATATATAATTATAATATAAAAATTTACTAATACATATAACTACACCTTCATCTTAAATCTCAAATTCACAGTAACTTACCAGGTTCCTGCACTCGTTGCATGCTCTTCTGACTGTTTGTTCTGCCTCTCCATTTGGCTATCTGGTCTAACGCACCACCTGCAATTACAAGAACACATATAAAGTCCAAAATAAATAAATTAATAAAATATAACTTACCTTGTACCTGCACTCGTTGAACTGATCTTTGATCTGCCACTCCATTCGGCCATTCTGTTTCAACGCATCATCTGAAATTACAATAACAATCAATAAATATAAAGAACAAGAAAAATAAACAATAATTATTCAAATACAAATACAATATTAAAAAAAAATCCTAATACAAACATCTTCATCTAACTTATGCCTCAAAGTTCACTGTAACTTGCAATGAACCTGCCGAATAAATACAATTAAAACATGTATAAACTTTAAAGTAAACAAATCTACTCACACTGCGTCTGTAGCTGTGCTCTGTTCGGTCCGTCCGCTGTCTCGCTTGTACATCACATCTTCTGCAATCGGAAAATAAATTAACTAGCTTGTATTACAACTATAATACTCTCGTACTTACCCTGCATCTCTCCTGGTCCACAGTCTGGCGCGCCATCTGCAAAACAAAAGAACACAATCAATAAATATAAAGGTCACAATACATTAATAAAACTAAACTACATTAATTAAACTAATTAAAATCTTAATAAATTAATACAAACAATAATACGAGGTTGAGTATTGCAAATTACTTACTCTGTGCTTTTGTTTACATTCATTAATATTCATGTACCAACCTCCACAATTTATCGATAACTACCCAGCACAGAGCCACTAGCGTATTTTCCCTGATTGTTTCCACTCCCATTGCAGTAAAATAGTAGCATCCAAAATTCAAACTAACAAATAAATTTTTTTTCTAACAGATAAAATTTAACTAATAAATTATTAAATAATTATAAATAAATATAATATTAATAATTCTCTCCTACTTACACTTCACCTTGTTTGTGCTCTATGTGTCAACCTCTAACTTTCGATAAATTACATCTCAGCACTGCTAGCGTGCCTTTTAGCTTTTGTCAGCTATCACTGCAGTGAAAAGAGGCCACTCCAATAAATTCAAAAATAAATAAATTTAAATTTAAAACAAACAAATAAAATAAATAATAAAAAAAAATACAAAAAAAATATAATAATAATAAAACACCACATAAAAAATTTACTTCTGCCTTTGTCCCTATTATACTGACACCACCTTTCATCGTGAATTACCGACAGGTATCGATAACTCCAACGCGCAAAATACCAATGTACCTTAAGCCTTTTTCCACTTCCACTGTAATGGAATAGGCTACCTCACATACTATTAACATAAATATATAAAAGAAAGTTAAGTAACAGACAAACCAGCCACCAAAGTAATATTTTCCATCAGCCAATTAAATAATCTCAAATTAAATTCATCTCATTTAAAACTCATTAAAATAGCTTCCTACTATCCTTGCCACCGAACTAAACGCACAGACAAACGTTTTTTTTTTTTTTTTAGTTTATTTAATTAAATTTTGTAGAACATATTAAAACATGCACTAAACATAAAAAAAAAACAATAAATTTAAGTTATATTGTATCACTAAATTTACCTAAGATAAACCCCTTAACGCTAAACTAAAGATATTAAATACGATCACCATTTAATCAAGACTAAAATCCAATAATACCTAAACCTTAACTAAAGATACTCAATACTCTAAAACTGTTACTAATTGTATTCAAACCTAAACTAAGAGACAGCCAATACTCAAGACTCTAAAACTGTGACAACTATATTCGCTTAGGAACATATGTCCCTATACATTAAGCAATGTAACGGTTATCATTTATCTAGATTAAATTAATATAAGTTAAGCCATTCCCCGCAGCAACATGTTTATATACATTATCCCTTAGGCCATAAAATTGTTAAAGTTGCTATATGAGTAATAGAACAATAAAGAGTACCATCAGTTGCTATTGACTGGCGGGACATTACCAATCAAAAAAAAAAAAAAAAAAAAAAAAAAAAAAAAAGAACAAAAATCTTTTTTTCTGTGCTGTTTTATATATTTAAATACCCCATTTAATAAAAAAAAAGAGTAAGTTAATGTCTTTTAATGAAAGTGTTGTTTCTCTATCCGACTCGGGAGGCACCACTCGACCGTTGATACACACTTCTCCCGACATGTCCACGTCAAGCTCCGACGAAGAATACTTCCTGGAAGTAATTTCACCAAACCAGACAATCCTAAGGAGGGAAGCAAAAAACAATAAAATCCAGTGTCCAACGACACCCACTACAAACACAACGACAAGTGCCGGCATCATAGGCGCACTCATTGAAAATCAACAACAACTAGACGACAACACCCATATAAAACAGCAACAAAACTCATCCAATATGGTCACCGCAGCCAACTCCACCGTTAGCAACATCAACCAATCAACTTACAAAAACAACCAACAGACAGCCAACTCAAGAAAGCAGCAACAAAAATTATCTAACATGGCGGCTACAGTTGGAACCTCCGTTGGCAACACCAAGCCAGAGTGCAGCAAAAACATTCATCAGGCAGCCATTACCAAACCGCAACTTCAAAAACCAACGCCAAATCTCGCGCCAATATCAGCTCACACACAAACGAAAGCCAGCAACACTACAAAGCGCAGTTTGATGCACACAATTGAAAACATCCAAGTGACGGAGCCAGTGGCTCTCAAACTGCCAACTAAAATCACCCCTTTAATCGACGACTGGATTGTGGACAGCAGAAGCTGCACCGGCTTGCCAAATGATTCAACTCCATCCATCCAGAATCTCTTGACACCATCTAAGCGCAAGCGTGATGACCTAGACTCCAGCGATGACCATATAAGCCTGTTCAAATCAATAAAAACTCCAGCTTTTAAAAGTAACGCAGCCAAATCTATACAACAAGCCAGAAGAGACTCTCAATCAATCACCGAAAGCGAACAAAGACTCGTCGAGTACCAGAACAGGTTCAAACGGGATTCTGATCGCAATGTTGGAGAAATTCCACCATTATTCATCCCTAAGGTAGATGATATTCTTCTTCTACTGGAAAAACTTAAAAATGCGCCAGGCATAGGCGCCTATGTGTTTAAGTGTACATCCAACGGTGTCCGTATTATAAGCAGCTGCCTAAGCACTTATAATATCATCCTCAACACCTTAAATGATGCTGGAACACACCTCTACTCTCATCAAATGAGGAAAGATAGAGGCCTGCGCGTCGTTATCAGGAACTTGCACTACTCCACGCCAACAGAATGGATTGCTGCAAGGCTCGCTGAAATTGGCCATAAAGCCAAATTTATTAGGGTAATCAAAAACAACTTAACCAACAAGCCGTATAACTTATTTGAAGTCGAGATTGAGCCTAAAGCTGATGGCTCCCACCTTCAGATCCTGAAGCTGCAGAGTCTAGGTCTTCAGCTGGTCAGCGTTGAAAGGCAGGCAAAGCCAACGGATCCTGCCCAATGCCACCGGTGCCAAGTTTTTGGCCACACCAAGAATTATTGCCGTCGCCCTTTTGTGTGTATGAAGTGTGCTGGATGCCATCCAACGACCACATGCCAAAAAAGAAGAGAAGAGGCGTCCAAGTGTGCCAACTGCAAGGGCAGCCACATCAGCAGCTATAAAGGCTGCCCATCATTCAAGGAAGCCAGAAGCAAATTACTCCACTCGCGCCAGATGCACCAGGCCAAATTGAACATTCTCCAAAACCAACTCCAGCACATGCCACAGCAACAACAGCCAGCGCGCCGACTCCAGATGCCTCCGCCTCCAGCTACAGGGGAGCAGCCTGCAAGCTCAATGCATGCTACTGCCTCGGTTCCAGAAGCCAACAAGAGACCAACGTACAGCGCAGTTCTCCGCAGCCCGGTACACGAGACTGCGCCCCCGTCACCTGTACCTGGTCGTACAAACAAGCATCAGCAGCCAGTCCAACACAACCTGCAAAAGAAGACAATTAGTAAAGTGATGACACCAGCCAATAATACTCAGCAGTCTTCTGAACAGCGGCAGCATCAACATCAGCATCGGCAGCTTCAGCAGTTCCAGCATCCACGTCAGCAGGCGGACGAGCAGTCTCAACAGCAGCAAAGCAGCAATGCCTCACCCTGCGAAATTCTTCTGGCCCTTCAGAGATCGGTGGAGATCTCGAAGGTGCTAGAAGAAAAGGTAAATAATTTATCAAAAACCGTCTACTCCATCCTTATGTCACTCATGCGCGAGAGAAATGGCAGCGCAGTTGAAAACCACTCCTAATCTAAAGATACTCACTAGTCTCCAATATGCATGTACTAAACTGCAACTCTGCCCCTTCAACAAATTAAAGATAGCAAATTGAAAATCATGAGGCGCAGAAAACAAAACAGATGAATTTTAAAGTCACTTTTTTAACCACATAATATAGCCATTATGCTGGTCATAATAACGAGGCTACTGGTGACTACGCCAGTACAACTAACTCACACCTTTCAACAAACACTATAACTAAAACTAACAATAACTATTCAACCAACTCACTACATACACAACACAAGTCATAAACACCTACCGCTACATATTTTACTGACAATCTATGCGACAACAAACTAACATTACGAACACAATATAATATACGCCTCATCAACACTCAACTAAACAAATTAAAACACAATTACACCACTTAACAAAGTTTAACTATACAAACAGCACACCGTCACTTGTCATTGCAGACTCAGAATCATCACACATGTAGATGTCCTATCCCATCGGCCCATTGTGAGCCAAACAATTTTCCAATCAGCCAATAACAAAACTGCCATCCTCTTTTCTTTCCTTCATGTTTATTTATACGGTTTGCTGTTGCTCTCATAATTAATTACAATTGTATTGTTCGTTTGGTCCATTCGCTGTTTGCTCGTTCAGTATTTTATCTGGAACACGAAATAATTAATATTAGCTATCTTGGCTAACAGCTGCTATATTCTGGTACTTACCCTGCTCCTCTCCTGGACAGCTGTTCTAACGTTCCATCTGAAGTTACAAGAACACAATCATTAAATATTAGAACAAAATATATAAACAAATAATTACAAATATAATTATAACAATAATAAATACAATAATAATAAAATAAATATATTATATAAAATTTAATAACAATCAATAAATATAAACAACAAAATATATAAATAAATTAATACAAATATAATTATAACAATAATAAAAACAATAATAAAATAAATATATAATTTTATATAAAATTTAATAACAATCAATAAATATAAATTTCAAATATATAAATAAATAAATACAAACATAATTATTATAATTTTAAAAATAATAATAATAAAATATATATAATTATAATATAAAAATTTACTAATACATATAACTACACCTTCATCTTAAATCTCAAATTCACAGTAACTTACCAGGTTCCTGCACTCGTTGCATGCTCTTCTGACTGTTTGTTCTGCCTCTCCATTTGGCTATCTGGTCTAACGCACCACCTGCAATTACAAGAACACATATAAAGTCCAAAATAAATAAATTAATAAAATATAACTTACCTTGTACCTGCACTCGTTGAACTGATCTTTGATCTGCCACTCCATTCGGCCATTCTGTTTCAACGCATCATCTGAAATTACAATAACAATCAATAAATATAAAGAACAAGAAAAATAAACAATAATTATTCAAATACAAATACAATATTAAAAAAAAAATTCCTAATACAAACATCTTCATCTAACTTATGCCTCAAAGTTCACTGTAACTTGCAATGAACCTGCCGAATAAATACAATTAAAACATGTATAAACTTTAAAGTAAACAAATCTACTCACACTGCGTCTGTAGCTGTGCTCTGTTCGGTCCGTCCGCTGTCTCGCTTGTACATCACATCTTCTGCAATCGGAAAATAAATTAACTAGCTTGTATTACAACTATAATACTCTCGTACTTACCCTGCATCTCTCCTGGTCCACAGTCTGGCGCGCCATCTGCAAAACAAAAGAACACAATCAATAAATATAAAGGTCACAATACATTAATAAAACTAAACTACATTAATTAAACTAATTAAAATCTTAATAAATTAATACAAACAATAATACGAGGTTGAGTATTGCAAATTACTTACTCTGTGCTTTTGTTTACATTCATTAATATTCATGTACCAACCTCCACAATTTATCGATAACTACCCAGCACAGAGCCACTAGCGTATTTTCCCTGATTGTTTCCACTCCCATTGCAGTAAAATAGTAGCATCCAAAATTCAAACTAACAAATAAATTTTTTTCTAACAGATAAAATTTAACTAATAAATTATTAAATAATTATAAATAAATATAATATTAATAATTCTCTCCTACTTACACTTCACCTTGTTTGTGCTCTATGTGTCAACCTCTAACTTTCGATAAATTACATCTCAGCACTGCTAGCGTGCCTTTTAGCTTTTGTCAGCTATCACTGCAGTGAAAAGAGGCCACTCCAATAAATTCAAAAATAAATAAATTTAAATTTAAAACAAACAAATAAAATAAATAATAAAAAAAAATACAAAAAAAATATAATAATAATAAAACACCACATAAAAAATTTACTTCTGCCTTTGTCCCTATTATACTGACACCACCTTTCATCGTGAATTACCGACAGGTATCGATAACTCCAACGCGCAAAATACCAATGTACCTTAAGCCTTTTTCCACTTCCACTGTAATGGAATAGGCTACCTCACATACTATTAACATAAATATATAAAAGAAAGTTAAGTAACAGACAAACTAGCCACCAAAGTAATATTTTCCATCAGCCAATTAAATAATCTCAAATTAAATTCATCTCATTTAAAACTCATTAAAATAGCTTCCTACTATCCTTGCCACCGAACTAAACGCACAGACAAACGTTTTTTTTTTTTTTAGCGTTACCAATTTTTGATAGCGGCAGAGTTGCAGTTTATTTAATTAAATTTTGTAGAACATATTAAAACATGCACTAAACATAAAAAAAAACAATAAATTTAAGTTATATTGTATCACTAAATTTACCTAAGATAAACCCTTAACGCTAAACTAAAGATATTAAATACGATCACCATTTAATCAAGACTAAAATCCAATAATACCTAAACCTTAACTAAAGATACTCAATACTCTAAAACTGTTACTAATTGTATTCAAACCTAAACTAAGAGACAGCCAATACTCAAGACTCTAAAACTGTGACAACTATATTCGCTTAGGAACATATGTCCCTATACATTAAGCAATGTAACGGTTATCATTTATCTAGATTAAATTAATATAAGTTAAGCCATTCCCCGCAGCAACATGTTTATATACATTATCCCTTAGGCCATAAAATTGTTAAAGTTGCTATATGAGTAATAGAACAATAAAGAGTACCATCAGTTGCTATTGACTGGCGGGACATTACCAATCAAAATCAAAAAAAGAAAAAATAAAAACCACTCAAAAATTAAAAGAAAAAGTAATGCTCAGTTTCACAAAAAAATAAAAAGAAATACAACAAGAAAGTGCGTTCAACAGTGAAAGGCGCAGTGAACCTTGACCTAACGTTGTCCACCGCGAGTGTAGTGAGCTTATATGACTCCGACGGAAGCACCTGTCCACAGATCCACTCCTCTCCAGACATGGATATCCCAAGCTCCGACGACGAATGCTTCTTGGAAGTGATTTCACCCAACCAGACGGTCCTAATGAGAGAAGCAACAAAAAACAAAACCCAGTGTTTAAAGACATCAATAACAAACACAACGACAAGTGCCGGCAGCTTAGGCACACATATTAAAACCCAACAACAAATAGACAACGATACACAGAAAAAGCAGCAACAAAACTCAACCATCATGGCTATTGTAGCCAACCCTTCAGCTAGCAACAACAACCTAGCAACATACAACTACAAACATCAAACAGATAACACAGGAAACCAGAAACAAAAACCAAGCAACATGGCGTCTCCAGTCGACACCTCCGTTGGCAACATTAAGCCAGTTATCTACAAAAACAACCATCAGGCAACCAATACAAATCTACAACAACAAAAACCGACGCCAGATCTCCCGCCATCATCAACATCAACACAAGCCAACAACACTACGAAGCGCAGCTTAATGCATACTATTGCAAACATGAAAGTGACGGAACCGGTGGCTCCCAAACCGCCAACTACAATCCCCCCTATGATCGACGACTGGCTCTTGGACAGCAGAAGCAACGCTGGCCCACAAAGAGCCTCTGATCTCATGACGCCATCTAAACGCAAACGCGTTCATCTTGACTCCAGCGATGACCTGATTGAATTAATTAAAACACCAGCATTCAAAAGCGACGCAGCCAAATCCATACAGCAAGCTAGAATAAACTCGCAATCACTCGCCGAAAGCCAGCAAAAAACACAACAGCTCCGGCAAAGTTTCATTGACCACCAGAACAAAAACAAACGAGATTCTGATCGCAATGTTGGAGAAATTCCACCTTTATTCGTCCCAAATGTTGATGCCATCCTACCTCTTTTGGAAAAATTAAAAAACACGCCTGGCATAGGCAGCTTCGTGACCAAGTGCGCGTCCAACGGTGTCCGCATCATCAGCAGCTGCCTAAGCACTTACAATGCCATTCTCAACACCTTAAACGAAGCCGGCACACATCTGTACTCACACCAAATGAGGAAAGACAGAGGCCTGCGCGTCGTCATCAGGCATCTGCATCACACCACGCCTGCTGAATGGATCGCCGCAAAGCTCGCTGAAATTGGCTACAAAACCAGATTCATCAAAGCCATTAAAAACACCTTTACAAACAAGCCATACAACCTGTTCGAAGTGGAAATTGAGCCGAAAACTGATGGCTCACACCTCAAGATCCTGCAGCTCCAAGCTCTGGGTCTCCAGTTAGTTAAAGTTGAAAGGCAGGCAAAGCCAACGGATCCTTCCCAATGCCACCGTTGCCAAGTTTTTGGCCACACCAAAAACTATTGCCGTCGCCCATTTGTATGTATGAAGTGTGCTGGATGCCATCCAACGACAACATGCCAAAAAAGAAGAGATGAGCCGTCCAAGTGTGCGAACTGCAAGGGCAGCCACATCAGCAGCTACAAAGGCTGCCCAGCGTTTAAAGAAGCCAGAAGCAAACTTCTCCACTCCCGACAGATGCACCAGGCCAAATTGAACAACCTACAAAACCATCTCCAGCACATGCAGCAGCACCAACAGGCAGCGCGCCGACACCAGATGCCTCCGCCTCCAGCCAAAGGGGGGCAGCCAGCAGGCTCAGTCCATCCTACTGCCTCGGTTCCAGAAGCCAACAACAGGCCAACGTACAGCGCAGTTCTCCGCAGCCCGGTACCCGAGACTGCGCCCCTGTCACCTGTACCTGGTCGATCAAACAAGCACCAGCAGCCAGTCCAACACAACCTGCAAAAGAAGGCAATTAGTAAAGTGATGACACCAGCCAATAATACTCAGCAGTCCTCTGAACAGCGGCAGCATCAACATCAGCATCGGCAGCATCAGCAGTTCCAGCATCGACGTCAGCAGGCGGACGAGCAGACCCAACAGCAACAAACAGCAACAGCCCTCCAGAGATCGGTAGAGATCTCAAAGGTGCTTGAAGAAAAGGTAAATAATTTATCAAAAACTGTCTACTCCGTCCTTATGACACTCATGCGCGAAAAATTCGGCAGCCCAGTCGACAACCACTCCAAATCTAATGATACTCACTAGTCTCTAATATTCATGTACCTAACTGCAACTCTGCCCCTTCAACAATTAAATATAGCAAATTGAAAATCATGAGGCGCAGAAAACGAAACAGATGAATTTAAAAGACACTTTTTTAACCACATAATATAGTCATTTTGCTGGTCATAATAACGAGGCTACATGTGACTATGCCAGTACAACTAACTCACACCTTTCAACAAACACTATAACCGAAACTAACAATAACTATTCAACCAACTCACTACACACATAACACAAGTCATAAAGTTCTACCGCTATATATATTTTACTGACAATCTATGCGACAACAAACTAACAATACGCACACAATATAATATACGCCTCACCAACACTCAACTAAACAAAATAAAACACAATTACACCACTTAACAAAGTTTAACTATATAAACAGCGCACCGTCACTTGTCACTGCAGACTCAGAATCATCACACATGTAGATGTCCTACCCCATCGGCCCATCGTGAGCCAAACAACTTTCCAATCAGCCAATAACAAAACTGCCATCTTCTTTTTATCCTTCATGTTTATTTGTACGGTTTGCTGTTGCTCTCATAATTAATTATAATTGTAGTGTTCGTTTAGTCCATTCACTGTTTGCTCGTTCAGTATTTTATCTGGAACACGAAATAATTAATATTAGCTATCTTGGCTAACAGATACTACATTTTGAACTTACCCTGCTCCTCTCCTGGACAGCTGTTCTAACGTTCCATCTGAAATTACAAGAACACAATCAATAAATATTAGAACAAAATATATAAATAAATAAACACAAATATAACTATAACAATTATAAAATCAATAATAATAAAATAAATATAAATAACAAATACATAAATAAATAAATACAAATATAATTATAATAATTATTAAAATAATAATAATAAAATAAATATAATATAAAATTTACTAATATAAATAACTACTTCTTCATCTTAAATCTCAAATACACTGTAACTTACCGGGTGCACTCGTTGCATCCTCTTCTGACTGTTTCTTCTGCCTCTCCATTTGGCTGTCTGTCTAACGCACCACCTGCAATTAAAAGAACACATACAATAAATACAAAGAACATAATATATAAATAAATTAAATATATAAATTTGTAGATGTGGTCATTTATGTTGGGAAATGTACATTATTCTAACATAAATAACTCCATCTACAAATCAAATTTCATATTCACTGTAACCCACCAGGTGCCTGCATTCGTTGCATGATCTGATCCTTGATCTGCCACTCCTTTTGGCCATCCTGTTCTTATGCACCATCTGAAACTACAAGAACAATCAATAAATATAAAGAACAAACTTATAAATAACAAAATACAATATAAATACAAAATAAATGCAATATTAAATCTCCTAATTTAAATATAAATAATAATATACAAATATAAATCCAAAGTAAACACAATATAAAATTCCCTAATACAAATAACTAGATCTACAACTTAAACCTCAAAGTTTACTGCAATTTGCAATGAACCTGCTGAATAAACACAACTAAAAAATGTCAAATTATAATCAAAATAAATCTACTCACACTGCGCCTGTACTAGTGCTTTGTACAGTCCATCCACCGTCTCGCTTATACAGCAAATCATCTGCAATCGGAAAATATTAATATTAATTGATTGTCATAACAATAATACACTAGTACTTACCTACGCCTCTTCTGGTCCGCCGTACCCTATACTCCATCTGCAAGACAAAAGAACACAACTATCAAATACAAAGGCCACAACGCAACAATAAAGCTACAACAAAGAAAAAAAAAAAAATAATAATAATAATAATAAACAAGTAAAATAATCAAAGAGCAAAACACTTTAAAACTTACTAAAAATCTTATTTCCTTCCCCTCGCCACGCGACGACACTTGTTGTACGCCGCGCGCGGCCCAGCCACTGCCCTACTCGCACTGTTCCATGCAAACTAAAACAAAAGAATAAGAAAACATATAAAATTCACTATTTAATTAATAAATAATAATAAATAAATTTAATAATACTAAATCTCACCTACTTACACTTCGCCTTGTTTATATTCCTCATTGTTTATGCTCTATGTGCCAACTTCTAAATCTATCGATAAATTACAGCACTGCACTGCAAGTGTGCCTTTTAGCTTTTGTCAGCTAACACTGCAGTAAATCAATCAATAAATTAAATTAAATTTATAACAAATAATTAAAATAATAACAATATACCACATAATAATTTTACTTCTACTTTTTCCTATAATACTGACATCACTTTGCAACGTGTAATTAACTGATAGGTATCGATACCTCTAACGCGCAATTTACCAATGTACTTTAAGCCTGTTTCCACATCCACTGTAGTGGAATTGGCTCCCACACAAACTTTTTAAACAAAAACATATAAAAGAAATTTAAGTAATACAAACCAGCCACTAAAGTAATATTTTCCATCAGCCAATTAAAAAAAAAAAAAAATCTCAAATTAAATTCTCATTTAAAACTCATTATAATAACTTCCTACTACCTTTGCCACCGAATTAAACCCACTGACAAACGTTATTTTTTTTTTCTTAGCGTTACCAATTTTTTGATAGCGGCAGAGTTGTAGTTTAATTAAATTAAATTTGCAGAACATATTATAACATGCACTAAACATAAAAATAAAACAATAAATATAAGTTATATTGTATCACTAAATTACCTAAGATAAACCCCTTAACGCTAAACTAAAGATATTAAATACGATCACCACTTAATCAAGACTAAAATCCAATAATACCTAAACCCCAACTAAAAGATACTCAATACTCTAAAACTGTTACCAATTATACTCAAACCTAAATTAAGAGACGGCCAATACTCAAGACCTTAAAACTGTTAAAACTATAATCGCTTAGGAACATATGTCCCTATACAATAAGAAATGTAACGGTTATCATTTATCTAGATTAAATTAATATAAGTTAAGCCATTCCCCGCAGCAACATGTTTGTAAACTTTATCCCTAAGGCCAACAAATTGTTAAAGTTACTATATGAGTAATAGAACAAAAAAGAGTACCATCAGTTGCTTCTGACTGGCGGGACATTACCAATCAAAAAAAAAAAAAAATCAAAAAAAAGAAAACCAATAAAAACAAAAAAAAAGAAAAAAAAAAAAATTTTGTTTGTGCTGTTCTATATATTTAATTACTCCACTTAAAAGTAAAATAAAATATAAAACAAAAAGGTGTACAAATTAAAAGTCACAAGTGAAGTTAATGTCTTGTAACGAAAGTGTTGTTTCTCTATCCGACTCGGGAGGCACCACTCGACCGTTGTTACACACTTCTCCCGACATGTGCACGTCAAGCTCCGACGAAGAATACTTCCTGGAAGTAATTTCACCAAACAAGACAATCCTAAGGAGGGAATCAACAAACAATAAAATCCAGTGTCCAACGACACCCACTGCAAACACAACGACAAGTGCCGGCATCATAGGCACACTCATTGAAAATCAACAACAACTAGACGACAACACCCATTTAAAACAGCAACAAAACTCATCCAATATGGTCACCGCAGGCAACTCCACCGTTAGCAACAGCAACCTAGCAACATACAAAAACAACCAACAGACAGCCAACACAAGAAAGCAGCAACAAAAATTATCTAACATGGCGGCTCCTGTTGGAACCTCCGTTGGCAACAGCAAGCCTGAGTGCAGCAAAAACATTCATCAGGCAGCCATTACCAAACCGCAACTTGAAAAACCGACGCCAAATCTCGCGCCAATATCAGCTCACACACAGACGAAAGCCAGCAACACTACAAAGCGCAGTTTGATGCACTCAATTGCAAACATCCAAGTGACGGAACCAGTGGCTCCCAAACTGCCAACTAAAATCACCCCTTTAATCGACGACTGGATTGTAGACAACAGAAACTACACCGGCTTGCCAAATGATTCACCTCCATCCATCCAGAACCTCTTGACACCATCTAAGCGCAAGCGTGTTGACCTTGACTCCAGCGATGACCACATAAGCCTGTTCAAATCAATAAAAACTCCAGCATTTAAAAGTAACGCAGCCAAATCTATACAACAAGCCAGAAGTGACTCTCAATCAATCACCGAAAGCGTACAAAGATTTGTCGAGTTCCAGAACAGGTTCAAACGGGATTCTGATCGCAACGTTGGAGAAATTCCACCATTATTCATCCCTAAGGTAGATGATATTCTTCCCCTACTGGAAAAACTTAAAAATGCGCCAGGCATAGGCGGCTATGTGTTTAAGTGTACATCCAACGGTGTCCGTATCATAAGCAGCTGCCTAAGCACTTATAATATCATCCTCAACACCTTAAATGATGCTGGAACACACCTCTACTCTCATCAAATGAGGAGAGATAGAGGCCTGCGCGTCGTTATCAGGCACTTGCACTACTCCACGCCAACAGAATGGATTGTTGCAAGGCTCGCTGAAATTGGTCATAAAGCCAAATTTATTAGGGTAATCAAAAACAACTCCACTAACAAGCCGTATAACTTGTTTGAAGTCGAGATTGAGCCTAAAGCTGACGGCTCCCACCTTCAGATCTTGAAGCTGCAGGCTCTAGGACTCCAGCTGGTCAGCGTTGAAAGGCAGGCAAAGCCAACTAACCCTGCCCAGTGCCATCGTTGCCAAGCCTTTGGCCACACCAAGAATTACTGCCGCCGCCCGTTTCAGTGTATGAAATGCGCTGGCGGTCATCCCTCCACCACATGCCAGAAGAGGAGAGATGAAGCATCAAAGTGCGTCAACTGCAAGGGCAGCCACGTCAGCAGTTATAAAGGCTGCCCAGCGTTTAAAGAAGCCAGAAGTAAACTACTCTACTCCCGCCAGATGCATTACGCCAATAAGGATAATCTCCATAACCACCAGCAGCACATGCAGCAGCACCAACAGGCAGCTCGCCGACACCTGATGTCTCCGCCTCCAGCACCAGGGGGGCAGCCAACAAGCTCTGTGCATGTTACTGCTTCGGCCCCAGCAGCCAACGACAGGCCATCGTACAGCCAGGTTCTCCGCAGCCCTGTGCCCGAGACCGCGCCCCTGCCCCCTGCGCCAGGTCGGCTCAACAGGCACCGTCAGTCAGCGTCGCACCACCTGCAAAAAAGAACAATTAGAAATGAGAAAATACTATCAGCCAACAAAACTCAGCAGTCTTCTAAACTACAGCAGCATCAGCAGTACCAGCATCGTCGTCAACAAGCAGATGAGCAGATCCAACAGCAACAAAGCAGCAATGCCTCCAACTGTGAAATTCTTCTGGCCCTTCAGAGATCGGTTGAGATCTCTAAGGTCCTTGAAGAAAAGGTAAATAAGTTATCTAAGACTGTCTATTCTGTCCTTATGACACTCATGCGTGAAAAACTCGGCAGCCCAGTCGACAACCACTCCAAATCTTTCTACAACACTTCCATGTCATACACGCAAGATAAATATGGCAGTCCTTCCAAAGCTGCCTACTTTAACTCCCCCGCCAATGAAACTCTTCATGTCTAACTTAGCAACTAAATTATACCCAACTACACCTAGAAATACACCTCAAATCAATACACTAAAACAAATCCATTGCTCACACCCACTCAAGGAACTAACTATAGCATACTGGAACTCATGTGGAGTCAAAAACAAGAGTATAGAACTAGAAACATATATAAACCAAATGAAAATTGACATCATGTTAATAATAGAAACTAGACTCCACAAAAAAGACATCAACACTATAAAAATTACCAACTATGACACACACCTAGTCACGCACCCCCTCAGCCATAAAAAAGGTGGTGTTGCAATGCTCATTAACAAATCAATCAGCTACAACATCCTGCCACCTATCTCCCTTGACTGCATACAATCCTTCCCGATCCAAATACATAACATGTCTAACAAATTAAATAACCAACAATCTATATTAATAGCTCCAATCTACTGCCCTCCACAATTCAACTGGTCAACAATCCACTTTAACAAACTTTTCGCCCACTTCAGAAGGCAATCCTACAGCTTCATTCTCTGTGGCGATTGGAATGCCAAGCACTCCTGGTGGGGCAATCAAAGAAGCTGTAAAAGAGGCAGATCTCTACTTGAAACTATTCACAATTCCAAAAACCTAAACATATTGGCTACCGGTGGGGCTACCCACTACCCTTATGATCGCCGCAAAAACCCCTCTGCCATAGACTTCGCCATATACTCAGGCATTGACGATGGCTCCATTAATACATTTAGCAACACTGATCTTGACTCGGACCACCTACCAATTCAAATCAAATTAAATCTTGCTCATACTCCCTATGAAAAGGTTTCTAAAAACAAACTTGACACTAAACACATGAACGTCAATAAGTTCAAAACAATACTTGAGAACAAAATTTTACTAAACACTGAGATCAATTCGCATCTAGACATAGAGGACTCTATTAATACACTGGTTAAAAACATCTGCGAGTCAATATCTGAAGCAACCAAAGAAAACACACAAACCAAGATTCTCGTCCATAACAACCGCCGACTTGTCTTAGACGACTTCACTATACATTTACTCAGCCACAAAAAAGAATGCAAATACAACTTAATAACCTTTCGAACAATTGAAGCTAAGAAAAAATATAAACAAGCCCAAAATAAGCTAAAAAAAGCTCTAGTCTTCTTAAAAAATAACCAAATTAATAAACAATTCGAGTCCATCGACACTCACGACAGATATAATATGCAGAAGTTATGGAAACTCACAAACAACATGAAACGCCAACCGCAACCAAATTGGCCTATACGATTTTTAGACAATGCAAATCACCCTGCCTGGACAAAAACAAACGAAGAAAAAGTAGAAGCATTCAGAAGACACTTAATACATCGCTTCAAGCCTATTCTCACTATCACAGACCCAGAGCGAAGATCAATAACTCAGAACCTAACTAGCCAATCCCCATCCACCCCTGCAACGACCCCCAAACCAGTTACTTACGACGAGCTAGTCACTATCATCAACTCTCTTAACCCAAAAAAGTCTGCTGGAACCGACAAAATAGATAACAAATTGATCCAAACCCTTCCAAAAAAAGCAATCCTCTTTTTGGCCCTAATCTTCAATAACTCCATCAGACTCAATCACTTCCCTACACAGTGGAAAACTGCCTCTATCACGCTAATTCTCAAGCCAGGAAAGAGCCCGTCCGACATGAACTCTTACAGACCCATTAGCCTACTGACTAGCTTCTCAAAAATCTATGAAAAAATAATTCTTAAACGCCTGCTTGATGTAGAACTGTTTGCAAACGCGATTCCGAACCACCAATTTGGTTTCAGGCGTGAGCACGGCACCGAGCAGCAGCTGGCCCGTGTAACGCAATTTATACTAAATGCCTTTGAGCAAAAGCACTACTGCTCTGCAGTCTACATCGATATAAAAGAAGCCTTCGACAGAGTATGGCATGAAGGACTACTATTTAAATTAAAAAAACTGCTCCCTCTCAACCTATTCGAGATCATGGAAAGCTACCTAACCAACAGGTCTTTCTACGTTAACGGAATTGATGCCACCTCTAAACTCGGCCCTATAGCTGCCGGAGTCCCTCAAGGCAGCGTACTGGGCCCCATACTTTACACCATCTTCACCTCAGACATGCCTCTTCCAGAACTTATACCAAAAAATACCCAGCTGATGACGATAGTAAAACTATGCTCTCTACTTATGCGGACGACACTGCAATCCTCTGCTCATCACACATCCCAGCAATATCGGCCTGCCGTATCCAATCATACCTCAACCAATTGGGAAAATGGGCTAAGAAATGGTGCGTTAGTCTTAACCCCAACAAGACAGCACACGTACTATATACCCTTAACAAAACTACCCCTCACTTAACGTGCACTACACTAAAAATAAACGGACATAACATATCCAACAACAAAGGACACAGATACCTGGGTGTGCATCTAGATAACAAACTAACACTAATTCAACACGTCACTAAACTCACCATCAAACTGAAATCTGCCTACAACAAACTATCCTGGCTAATAGGCCCTCAAAGCTCCTTAAACCAAAACTGTAAGGTCGTTATAATAAAGCAGCTAATTTTCCCTCAATGGCTATATGCCCTACCAATATGGGGCGCCTTAGTATCCGACGTACAGATCAAACGAATCCAATCTCTGCAAAACAGACTAATTAGAAAATCGCTAAAAGCTGGCATTTATATGAGAAACGACACATTATTCAAAACTCACAACTTCAGTACAATCGAAGACACATTTCTTACTGCAAGCCACCGATTCTTCGCGTCTACCTTGCACCATCCAAATCCGTACTGCCGTCTACTCCTCACAAATCCGTATGTACCCTGTCGGCTGACAAGACCCAGATATTTAAAACAATTGCAATCCTGTTGCATTCCTCTCCAGCCTCGGTATGCTAGTCCGAGCGTGCAGCTCAACCTCTCACACAGTTTTGCTCTTCCATCACTACTGCAATTTGAACACGATGAAGCCTCAAAGAGGAAAGCTGAGCAGCTAGCCATCTCTGAAAAACAAAAAACCGAAAACAAAGCACCTCCTAGTAGGATGTGCGAAATATTAATAAATCATTACAAACGAAAATATAGCAGAGGCGAACTTACCTTAGAAGCAGCACTTAACATCGTTCATGGACAGCCTATCGCCATCCAGCAAATAATCATACCTAACCTTCCAGCCACACAAAGCTCGACTCAACAACAACAGCTGACCCCAAATGCCCCCCACAATTCAACAAACACATCCCACTCAACTCAGCCCAACACTCACACAGACGAAGTTCACAAACATTTTGCCAACAAATGCGTTACTGAACCTAATAACGATAACACACTACCAGCAAACCACACTCACTCTCATCTAACACACACTATCTCAGCTACCGAGATAAGCGTCACTTCTACACACTTCGTACTAAACGCCTCACAAACACATAAACAGAACTTAACACCTGAATCCATCAACGACTGCCCCCTAACTGAGGGCCTCCACAACATTAAATCGCAACTGGAGAGCATGTTGGATGACAATGAATAGGATCTACACAACACAAGAATACGCAGAGCAGAAGCATAATTCAATTGCCACACACTCCTGCCCTGCATGCAACTTGTCGTCTGCCCTTGTCATCTCCTCTGCCCTCTCCTCTTCTGGCTACCAATCACAGTCCAATTTCGTCATCCTTCACAATTTCACTTGATAATCTCACGAGGCCTTCTCCATACCAAATACTCACGTGCTCCAAATTTTAAATTCACTCCATCGTTTTTTGTTTTTTCTCCTTTCGCCTCCAGACACTTTTGTTTCCACTTCCGCATCCATTGCTTACAAACAAGCCTCAAGAAACTGGCCACTCGGACACTCCACTCCTGCAAATAAAAAAAAATGTATTCACTTATATATACAGCATTAAACTAATTCACTACGCGACACTCTCAGTCTGCTCCTGTCTCACTGACTTTTTCCTTGCACACGCATAGAATCTACTCCGCTTTCTGCCAGTGGAGCCGCAGCACATTGCTTCCTGTAAATAAAAAAATAAATGCATATTATACAATCAAATCCAATTAGAAGTTAACTTCAAAGCATTAAAACAAACACATTCACCATAAATGCCTACACACCAATACTCTAAACTTACCATTACTTCAACAATATATTGCGCATTTTGAATCCACTTGACGACACTGCTTTCTCTTACACTGCTACCTGCCTTCAGGCACAGACGCTTTCCAAACTAGCTCTAATGAACTGACCATCCACACTCACCGCTCCTGCAGATATTCATTGTATAAACTTTAATTCGCTCTATACAATTAAATCAACACTCACTCTGCCTGCATCTGCCTTACTGGCCATTTTCCCTGCACTCACGCCAAATCTGTTCTGCCCTCTGCCACTGCAGCCACAGCACATGCCCTCTGAAAAGAAAAATAAAAAAAAAAAAATGTACACATATGTACATATACATATATAACAAAAATTCACCAAATTCAACCTAAAATTTTAACTAGCACCACTACTACTTACCCTCTGCTTAGAATTATTGCCGCTCCCTGCATCCATCACTGTCCCACAATCTCGTCTCCGTCCACTTTACTTACATTTCCAACCTGCAAGAACACAAACAAACACATTATTTCTACCTATTCTCGCACTCAATAAATTCTACCAAATCACTACTTACATACTCACTTTCACACCAATAACTCACAGCAACAACAATCCACTCCACGCCATTACGTTTCTCTGCAATTTAAATTAAATTATTTTTCTTTTATTTCTTTTTCTCAGCTTTTGTTTTTTTTTTTTTTTTTTTTTTTTTTTTCTTCAAACAGCCCATGTGGCTGCATTTACGATAATTCATACAAATCAACCCTGCTTTTTCCTCTCAAATATCACACCGCCGCTACCTTACCTTGACTATGCTATCGATATCAATTTGTGGAAAATTCTCAAATCTCCATCTCACGCCATTTCTTTACTCCAATTAAATCTAAAAAAAAAAAAAAAAAAAAAAATGTTTCCCCCTTTTCACCATTTAAAAAAAAAATCACAATCAATCAATCGATAAACCGCCATACCCTTTGGCGCGAGTTATCGATTCGCGATTGCCACTCAAATCCCAATTCAAATCTCTACTAACAATTCCATTACCCCGCAAGCATAAAACAAATAAAATAATAAACATATAATGAAACTAACCGAATAATTTTATTAATTAGCCAATATACTCAAAACCCTTAGCTACTCAACTCCACTCCAGCAATTAGTTAGCTCCTTGAGGTGGCCTGAGCAACTACAATTAAGTTAAATTATTACACCCTACGCCAAATTATTTTATAAATGTATTTGTAAAAGTCGCCGCTCAATATAATTCTATATTACTAAGTCTTGTCAAACCCACCTTAACGCCTAATTTATATCTGTTATTCATGTCCAATACTTAAACTAAAACTGTAGCTTCATAAGATTCAATTGTACCTAAGCCTAGCCTATAAGAAACAGCAATTACTCTAAAACTATATTTGTTTAGGAACATTGTTCCTTAACCCTAGCAACGTAACTGACAACATTTATCTAGCTCAAACTAATTATTAAGTCAATCTCAGCAGGCAACATGTACCTGTAAACATTATCCCTAAGGCCAAATAATTGTTAAAGTTGCTACAAGAGTAATAGAACAATAAAGATCACCATCAGTTGCTTCTGACTGGCGGGACATTACCATCTGAAAAAACTTAACTTAACTTAACTTAACTTAACTTAACTTAACTTAACTAAATAAATTAATACAATTAATACTACATTAAATTAAATAAAACAACACTAAACTATACTAGCCACAAACTCCCTCTTAATCCAATACAAAATATCAAACCGCCACTGAATTTGGCCAATTTAGCAATTTTCGGCCTAAATTGTTTCTAGATCCTCCAAAGCATACAGCCAAGCTTGACCTAATTTTGACCTAAAAACAAGCTTATAATTTCAGTAACCGTTTTGTGAAACCGCAGGCAAAGAAAAGAAATTCACTTGCGTGCGATTTTCACAGACTAAGAGGAAACTGATCCTACAGAACACAAAGATAAGTTCTAACTGCCTCAATATTGGCCAACTTATGAATAGACTGCCGCAATCTTCGGCCTAATCTGTACCTAGATCCTCCAAAACATACAGCCAAGCTTGACCTATTCTGACCTAAAAACAAGCTTATAATTTCAGTAACCGTTTTGTGAAACCACAGGCAAAGAAACGAAATTCACTTGCGTACGACTTTCACAGACTAAGAGGATACTGATCCTCCAGAACACAAAGTTGAGTTCCAACTGCCACAACATTGGCCAATATATAAACAGATTGCTGCATTTTTCGGCCTAATCTGTACCTAGATCCTCCAAAACATACAGCCAAGCTTGACCTATTCTGACCTAAAAACAAGCTTTATTTTCAGTAACCGTTTTGTGAAACCACAGGCAAAGAAACGAAATTCACTTGCGTACGACTTTCACAGACTAAGAGGATACTGATCCTCCAGAACACAAAGTTGAGTTCCAACTGCCACAACATTGGCCAATATATAAACAGATTGCTGAATTTTTCGGCCTAATCTGTACCTAGATCCTCCAAAACATACAGCCAAGCTTGACCTATTCTGACCTAAAAACAAGCTTTAATTTCAGTAACCGTTTTGTGAAACCACAGGCAAAGAAACGAAATTCACTTGCGTACGACTTTCACAGACTAAGAGGATACTGATCCTCCAGAACACAAAGTTAAGTTCCAACTGCCGCAATATTGGCCAATATATAAACAGATTGCTGCATTTTTCGGCCTAATCTGTACCTAGATCCTCCAAAACATACAGCCAAGCTTGACCTATTCTGACCTAAAACAAGCTTATAATTTCAGTAACCGTTTTGTGAAACCACAGGCAAAGAAACGAAATTCACTTGCGTACGACTTTCACAGACTAAGAGGATACTGATCCTCCAGAACACAAAGTTGAGTTCCAACTGCCACAACATTGGCCAATATATAAACAGATTGCTGAATTTTTCGGCCTAATCTGTACCTAGATCCTCCAAAACATACAGCCAAGCTTGACCTATTCTGACCTAAAAACAAGCTTTAATTTCAGTAACCGTTTTGTGAAACCACAGGCAAAGAAACGAAATTCACTTGCGTACGACTTTCACAGACTAAGAGGATACTGATCCTCCAGAACACAAAGTTAAGTTCCAACTGCCGCAATATTGGCCAATATATAAACAGATTGCTGCATTTTTCGGCCTAATCTGTACCTAGATCCTCCAAAACATACAGCCAAGCTTGACCTATTCTGACCTAAAAACAAGCTTATAATTTCAGTAACCGTTTTGTGAAACCACAGGCAAAGAAACGAAATTCACTTGCGTACGACTTTCACAGACTAAGAGGATACTGATCCTCCAGAACACAAAGTTAAGTTCCAACTGCCACAACATTGGCCAATATATAAACAGATTGCTGCATTCTTCGGCCTAATCTGTACCTAGATCCTTCAAAACATACAGCCAAGCTTGACCTATTTTTCACAGACTAAGAGGATACTGATCCTCCAGAACACAAAGATAAGTTCTAACTGCCTCAATATTGGCCAACTTATGAATAGATTGCCGCAATCTTCGGCCTAATCTGTACCTAGATCCTCCAAAACATACAGCCAAGCTTGACCTATTCTGACCTAAAAACAAGCTTTAATTTTCAGTAACCGTTTTGTGAAACCACAGGCAAAGAAACGAAATTCACTTGCGTACGACTTTCACAGACTAAGAGGATACTGATCCTCCAGAACACAAAGTTAAGTTCCAACTGCCACAACATTGGCCAATATATAAACAGATTGCTGCATTTTTCGGCCTAATCTGTACCTAGATCCTCCAAAACATACAGCCAAGCTTGACCTATTTTTCACAGACTAAGAGGATACTGATCCTCCAGAACACAAAGTTGAGTTCCAACTGCCACAACATTGGCCAATACATAAACAGATTGCTGCATTTTTCGGCCTAATCTGTACCTAGATCCTCCAAAACATACAGCCAAGCTTGACCTATTCTGACCTAAAAACAAGCTTTAATTTCAGTAACCGTTTTGTGAAATCTAGATAAAAAATCAAATGCCGCAATTATTGGCCTAAACTTAATACTGCTGCAAAAATTTGGTCGGCTGACCAAAAAGAGGCCTTACGCTTACAAGTCACCGGCAACAGAAGATCCGTATCTCACGTGGACCACTAGATGGCATTTGTGAGTAACTGCAAAGGACTTTCCCCAACACTTGAATTTACCAAATGAAAGTTTAAATCCTTTGTGGCCGTTTTAAACTCATGCCCGCATTAGGCGCGCATGTTTATATAAAAAAAAAAAAAAAGAGCAGCCCAAGTGCATGCTCTACTTGAGAATCATCACCAGCCAGTACTACAAATGAGAATTTATATAATGAGAGCATATTGTGATTTGCACTAATTAAACGGTGGCATACTTACATATTGTCCTCTGTCAATTCGCTTCAAGCGCACCTGTTGCGTGGCCAGCATACACCGTACAATCCTCATACAAACAAACGAGAACATATAGTGATTTGCACCTGTCTTCATGATCGCATATATACATACATGTTCTCTGCCATTACGCCAAATGTGCATCAGTTGCGTTGCCATTATTAATCGGTACATCGGATATGCACTGGACACGACGAGCAGCAGCTGCAGGCCTTGGATCGCTGTTCATGGTTAGCGATTTTGCAGTTCACTGGGTGCAGCCATCAGCCAATACTTGGAAATCGCCTGTGTCGTTTCCACCATATATGCCCCATATGCCTTCAGGTGTTATGGCGGCTCCTTTTCACGATGACTGCGACCGGCCGACTGTGGTGTCGCGCCCGGCAGCGAATACCTGGACTTGGAATGCTGCATCTCAATTGGATCCTTCGTGCAGCCAGCAACTACTAAATATCATCACCTGCCAGTACTACAAATGAGAATATACATAATGAGAACATATTGTAACTTGCACCAATCAAACGGTGGCATACTTACATATGATTTTCTCCCAATACGCTGCAAGCGCACCTGTTGCGTGGCCAGCATACACCGTACAATCCTCATACAAACAAACGAGAACATATTGTGATTTGCACCTGTCTTCATGATCGCATACATACATACATGTTCTCTGCCATTACGCCAAATGTGCATCAGTTGCATTGCCATTACACTCGGTACATCGGATAGCACTGGATTCGACTAGCAGCAGCTACGGGCCCTGGATCGCTGAGCATGGTTAGAGATCTTGCAGTTCACTGGGTGCAGCCATCAGCCAATACTTGGAAATCGCCTGCGTCGTTTCCACCATATATGCCCCATACGCCTTTAGGTGATATGGCGGCTCTTTTTCACGATGACTGCGACCGGCTGATTGTGATGTCTCGCCTGGCAGCGAATACCTGGACTTGGAATGCTGCATCTCACTGGATCCATGGTGCAGCCAGCAACTATATATTATCATCACCAGCCAGTACTACAAATGAGAATACAAATAATGAGAACATATTGTGATTTGCACCAATCAAACGGTGGCATACTTACATATGATTTTCTGCCAATACGCTGCAAGCGCACCTGTTGCGTGGCCAGCAAACATCGTACAATCCTCATACATACAAACGAGAACATTTGTCACTTGCACCAGTCTCATTGGTTGCATACGTACATACATGTTCTCTGCCATTACGCCTTATGAGCATCAGTTGCGTTGCCATTATACATCGGTACATCGGTTAGCACTGGACACGAAGAGCAGCAGCTGCGGACCCTGGATCGTTGCGCATGGTTAGCGATTTTGCAGTTCACTGGGAACTGTCATCAGCCATTACTTGGAAATCACCAGTGTTGTTTCCACCATATTGCCCCATACGCCTTATGGCGATATGGCGGCTCCTTTTCACGATGACTATGACCGGCCGACTGTGGTGTTGCGCCCGGCAGCGAATACCTGGACTTGGAATGCTGCATCTCAACTGGATCCATCGTGCAGCCAGCAACTACAAAATACTAAAATAGAAATGAGTACATATTGTGGTGGCAACTTTTACAGTTGCATACTTACATATTGTCCTCTGCAAATAAGCTTCAAGCGCACCTGTTGCGTGGCCAGCAAACATCGGCAGCTAATTCAGCAGCCAGCAAATACATACGAACCGGTATACCCGGCAGCAAATAACTCGATGAGCAGCCCATGTGCATGCTCTACTTGAGAATCATCACCATCCAGTACTACAAAGGAGAACATAAAAATGAGAACATATTGTGATTTGCACCAATCAAACGGTGGCATACTTACATATGGTTTTCTGCCAATAAGCTATAAGCGCACTTGTTGCGTGGACAGCATACAATCGGTACTCGAATTGAGTACATACATAATGAGAACATATTGTGATTTGCACTCACATACATGTCCTCTGCCAATAAGCTTCAAGCGCAATCGATTGCGTGGCCAGCAATATACACCCAGGCGGCATTGACGTTTGCGTTCGACGGCGACTGCGCACACCATGATCACGACGAGCGGACATTTGCCTGCGGCGGGCACTTGTGAAGGAATCATCAGCCACTACGTGGAGTAATCATTGAGTATTACCCAACATG
Organism: Drosophila kohkoa; assembly: GCA_019972355.1. Taxonomy (NCBI): domain Eukaryota; kingdom Metazoa; phylum Arthropoda; class Insecta; order Diptera; family Drosophilidae; genus Drosophila; species Drosophila kohkoa. Next base: position 2,478,765 of record BJEL01000084.1, on the reverse strand, counting down.
CCATTCAAACACGTGCGGGCGGCGCCATGGGGCGGCCGATGCATGTGGTTGTTGGAGACAGCGGTCTCCAGCACACACGTGCATTGGACGCTCCGTAGCGCAGCCGGCACGCATTATCAAGATGATCCCGACGCGGCCTACTGCAGCACACACCCGAACGACGCACTACATGGTCAGCGAGTTGCAGCTGACGACGACGAAAAACTCAACGCCCGACCTGGCATCCATGCTAGGCTTGTGCCGCACACCAACTTTGCGGCCGGCATGCACATCCGGCAGTACGGTTCCGACACTCGGCAGCACTGACGCGACCCACGGACACGGAGCGGCGACCAACAGAAGGAACACCAGCCACTACATGGAGACACGCTGTCTCAACTATTAAGTACATGCATTGCATGCACACGCAATTCAGGGTGTATTCAACTGGATGGTACTTGCTGCACTGTACCTGGAGACGCGCCAATTGTTTGCCGACAACTGGAAATATGACACGCACTGCCACACTGGACACGATGCTAGGCTTGGTATCGCGCTAGCCAGCGCGGCCGGCTCACACATCCAGCAGCGTCGATTCCACCATTGCGCTATACTACATGGGGCACTGGAATCGATCGACACGCTGCGCTACGGATAACGATGCTAGGCCAGAGTCGCGCAATATATATATTTATCTTGCGCCACTGGCTCAATTGCTAGCTACTGCCAATACACTCGCATGGCAATACCATGCGACGATGAAAAAATAAGCTCTCCAGTGAGCAAAGCTCGTTTGTTTACATTCTCTCAAACGAGCTTGCACTGCTTTGCACATGATTGCATGCCAATACATATACACACACATAGCCTCTGTGAACATACACACTGCTGCATGTGTATTACAAGCTGCCAATAAGCAACAATACAAGCAAGCAAACGTATCACACGAAGATGCAGACAAATCACAATACGGACAGCTTAGCGGGCAACTGTGGATTTGTCGACCACTGCTTGCTGTCATACACCATCGCAGCCCACCTTGCACTTCTTCGTATGGACACTGCTTGCAGCCAATAATCCACACTTTGGAAATCATACGCTGTTGGAAATGCACCGCCACTCTACTCCTGCACGCAGGCGTGTAGAATTGCACCGTGGCCCCCGCACCCCCATCAGCAGCCAATACGGTCCAACCCCCGATGCCATCACACACACCAACTCGGACCAATCACATTGACGCAACCACCCCTGGCCTAGGATGGATCAGCGCCAATCTCCAGCTAAGCGCCACCCGGCGCACGTACACCATCTATAAAAATGGCAGTCTTTTTTAATTTTTATATTGATTGTAAAAATATTTTTTGTACACGCCATGCCAATTCACATATAGTTCGCGACTGCGGCGACTTGGCATACTGGTCCTATGGCCAGATGCCAGACTGTCGCAGTTCGCGACTATTAATTTTAAAAGCCAATACCTGGAGAATTTTACCTGCAATACCCTGACACTACCATTCGCAGCATGTCCTTTGCGAGTCGCTCGCAACGCGGCCGCCCATTGCACTATGTTGAATTTGACCCGTTTTTGTGGCCAAAATTAAAATTTTTTAAATTAACAAGATTTTTGAATGCAGATTTCTTGTATAATAAAGGTTATTGCTATAGGAAGGTATTTTAGAAAAGTGGGCGTGTCAACGCCCACATAAATCGAAAAAAAGCGAATATATAAATCAATTTTTAAGTTAGAGACCCGAATTTTGGAACACATGATGAATGTCCTATTTCAAATGCGTCCTGAAAATTTGGTTCAGATCGGATAATAAATATGGAAGTTATTCAAGAAAAAAAAAAAATCGCAAAGGCTTTAGCAGTTCTGCAATTCTGATCAAAATGTTGCTCCCTAATAATTCAAATTTCTCAAAAAACCGCAAAAAACGCATAATGAGCTTCAGAATTGACAGATCTACAACATGTATATGGACACTCACTGAACAAATTTGAACATTTTAGTTAAAACCTTTTGGAAAGTTCAACTTTCTTTCGAAAAGTGACAAGGGGACAACACTTGCTAAATATACAAATTGTAAGAAAAATACGAACAAAACACGCAACATATTAGTATCAACACATAGTAATAACTTGAAGAAGTAATATTCCTTTTGAATTTTATTATTCAATGATTTTTTGTGGGAGATATGCCAATTTGAAATTGCATCGCAAATTTAACATTTAACACTGCACGTATTGTCTGCTTGCAACAGCTTACTTTAACAGCTGTTATTTTAACATTAAACTGTTAAGTTAACATTTTCGGTATACAATATCGCGATTTGATCATTTCTCAACATGGTAACATTAAAAACACGGAAATTTGAATACTTGCGAAAAATGAGTTTTGGCCACGAAAACGGGTCAAATTCAACATAGTGCATTGGGGCGGATACGTGATATACAGGAATTAGCGAAAAGTCATCAAAAGGCGATGGATCTGTGTAAACGATATTTCTCTCTCTCCCTACTATGTCACCTCTAACTTTTAGGTAGCTCTAAGTAGCTGTATCCCTATGTTATGTACAGTTAGGCCCACTGTGCATTGGCCATTGCCGACAGGGACGAGAAGAGAGTGTCTTGAGTTCGAGGCGAGCGGACGTGTTGCTGCCGGTCTTAGACTTTCAATACTGCGAAAAATATAAGTTGTAACTTAGCGCGTCGGAGTTAGCATACAATTAATAATTAATAACTATTAGCCACTACATTAAAATTGTATAGCATAATTAACTTCGAGCAGTGAGCAGTGTCTTGAGTTCGAGGCGAGCGAACGTGTTGCTGCCGGTCTTGCTGCCAATGCGCGAAAATTAAATCAAATTTAAGCTACATTAAATTATTGTAAGGCCTGTCAGCCCCGCCCGAACCACAGCCCGCCGGCGCCGCCGCAACCGAAAGCCAACAAGCTGCGCGCGCCAATAATAAAAAAAAGATGAATTTTAAAGTCACTTTTTTAACCACATAATATAGCCATTAAGCTGGTCATAATAACGAGGCTACTGGTGACTACGCCAGTACAACTAACTCACACCTTTCAACAAACACTATAACTAAAACTAACAATAACTATTCAACCAACTCACTACATACACAACACAAGTCATAAAGTCCTACCGCTACATATTTTACTGACAATCTATGCGACAACAAACTAACATTACGAACACAATATAATATACGCCTCACCAACACTCAACTAAACAAATTAAAACACAATTACACCACTTAACAAAGTTTAACTATACAAACAGCACACCGTCACTTGTCATTGCAGACTAAGAATCATCACACATGTAGATGTCCTATCCCATCGGCCCATTGTGAGCCAAACAATTTTCCAATCAGCCAATAACAAAACTGCCATCCTCTTTTCTTTCCTTCATGTTTATTTATACGGTTTGCTGTTGCTCTCATAATTAATTACAATTGTATTGTTCGTTTGGTCCATTCGCTGTTTGCTCGTTCAGTATTTTATCTGGAACACGAAATAATTAATATTAGCTATCTTGGCTAACAGCTGCTATATTCTGGTACTTACCCTGCTCCTCTCCTGGACAGCTGTTCTAACGTTCCATCTGAAGTTACAAGAACACAATCATTAAATATTAGAACAAAATATATAAACAAATAAATACAAATATAATTATAACAATAATAATAAAATAAATATAAATATTATATAAAATTTAATAACAATCAATAAATATAATCAACAAAATATATAAATAAATTAATACAAATATAATTGTAACAATAATAAAAACAATAATAAAATAAATATAAATTTTATATAAAATTTAATAACAATCAATAAATATAAATACCAAATATATAAATAAATAAATACAAACATAATTATTATAATTTTAAAAATAATAATAATAAAATATATATAATTATAATATAAAAATTTACTAATATATATAACTACACCTTCATCTTAAATCTCAAATTCACAGTAACTTACCAGGTTCCTGCACTCGTTGCATGCTCTTCTGACCGTTTGTTCTGCCTCTCCATTTGGCTATCTGGTCTAACGCACCACCTGCAATTACAAGAACACATATAAAGTCCAAAATAAATAAATTAATAAAATATAACTTACCTTGTACCTGTTGATCTGATCTTTGATCTGTCACTCCATTCGGCCATTCTGTTTCAACGCATCATCTGAAATTACAATAACAATCAATAAATATAAAGAACAAGAAAAATAAACAATAATTACTCAAATACAAATACAATATTAAAAAAAAAAATTCCTAATACAAACATCTTCATCTAACTTATGCCTCAAAGTTCACTGTAACTTGCAATGAACCTGCCGAATAAATACAATTAAAACATGTATAAACTTTAAAGTAAACAAATCTACTCACACTGCGTCTGTAGCTGTGCTCTGTTCGGTCCGTCCGCTGTCTCGCTTGTACATCACATCTTCTGCAATCGGAAAATAAATTATTAACTAGCTTGTATTACAACTATAATACTCTCGTACTTACCCTGCATCTCTCCTGGTCCACAGTCTGGCGCGCCATCTGCAAAACAAAAGAACACAATCAATAAATATAAAGGTCACAATACATTAATAAAACTAAACTGCATTAATTAAACTAATTAAAATCTTAATAAATTAATACAAACAATAATACGAGGTTGAGTATTGCAAATTACTTACTCTGTGCTTTTGTTTACATTCATTAATATTCATGTACCAACCTCCACAATTTATCGATAACTACCCAGCACAGAGCCACTAGCGTATTTTCCCTGATTGTTTCCACTCCCATTGCAGTAAAATAGTAGCATCCAAAATTCAAACTAACAAATAAATTTTTTTTCTAACAGATAAAATTTAACTAATAAATTATTAAATAATTATAAATAAATATAATATTAATAATTCTCTCCTACTTACACTTCACCTTGTTTGTGCTCTATGTGTCAACCTCTAACTTTCGATAAATTACATCTCAGCACTGCTAGCGTGCCTTTTAGCTTTTGTCAGCTATCACTGCAGTGAAAAGAGGCCACTCCAATAAATTCAAAAATAAATAAATTTAAATTTAAAACAAACAAATAAAATAAATAATAAAAAAAAATACAAAAAAAATATAATAATAATAAAACACCACATAAAAAATTTACTTCTGCCTTTGTCCCTATTATACTGACACCACCTTTCATCGTGAATTACCGACAGATATCGATAACTCCAACGCGCAAAATACCAATGTACCTGAAGCCTTTTTCCACTTCCACTGTAATGGAATAGGCTACCTCACATACTATTAACATAAATATATAAAAGAAAGTTAAGTAACAGACAAACCAGCCACCAAAGTAATATTTTCCATCAGCCAATTAAATAATCTCAAATTAAATTCATCTCATTTAAAACTCATTAAAATAGCTTCCTACTATCCTTGCCACCAAACTAAACGCACAGACAAATGTTATTTTTTTTTTTTTTTTAGCGTTACCAATTTTTGATAGCGGCAGAGTTGCAGTTTATTTAATTAAATTTTGTAGAACATATTAAAACATGCACTAAACATAAAAATAAAACAATAAATTTAAGTTATATTGTATCACTAAATTTACCTAAGATAAACCCCTTAACGCTAAACTAAAGATATTCAGGCATGCTCCGGTTTTCACTTTTCGTTTTCGATTTGGGACCAAAACCCAGATTTTCGTTTTTAGGTGCTCCGGTTTTCACTCGTTTTTGGTCATCGTTTTGCTATCGGAACGTTTCATTTTTTACTGCTAAAACAGCTGACTTGTGTTTTGGTTAAAAGTAAACAACGCGAAAAAATGTCTTTTGTATGTCCAATTTCGTGCGCTGGATTGAACTCACATAAGGATTTTTTTATCCTGCATATAAATAATTATGCTTCCCCTGAATGAAATATATTTGCCTTTTGTCTTTTTTGCAAAGAAAGATTTGAAACTTTCTTTAAAAAAATTAGTTGAACGGCGATCAGCTGTTTCCCACAAAAAATGGGGATGCTACCTTTTTAATGCATTTCATTCCGGTTATTCCAACAATTTTTTTTATACACTTTTAGCACATAATTAATTAAATTAAATTAATTAATTTTTAAAAAACATATTTTACCCAACTTCAACAAATTTATCGCCATCCGTTTGATTATACAAGTATTTTTAACTTGCTTTTTCATTCTATCGAAAGTATGGCAGCTTAGGCGATAACTCATGGTGTCGGACCTATCGGTCGCTCACCAAAACGAAAATTGTTGTTGCCGACGGCAAAATTTGATATCCAAATTTGAGGTGGGGTCAGAAATTAGTCGTTTTAAAAATAATTACAAGCCTAATTGATCTGCTGGCGGTCTTAAAAGAACGACAATAAACCAATGAGTCAACTACTTTTTTTCCTTTTGCAAATAAGATCCAATTTAATATAGAAAAAGGCATTTACTTTTCATTTCGGCAATTCAAATTTTCTCGAATTGCAATTCGAAAAAATCTTGTGAAAGTGAAAACGGGAGCACCAATTTTGTCGTTTTCGATTTCAAAACGAAAACGAAAACCGAAAGTGAAAACCGGAGCATGCCTGATTAAATACGATCACCACTTAATCAAGACTAAAATCCAATAATACCTAAACCTTAACTAAAGATACTCAATACTCTAAAACTGTTACCAATTGTATTCAAACCTAAACTAAGAGACAGCCAATACTCAAGACTCTAAAACTGTGACAACTATATTCGCTTGGGAACATATGTCCCTATACATTAAGCAATGTAACGGTTATCATTTATCTAGATTAAATTAATATAAGTTAAGCCATTCCCCGCAGCAACATGTTTATATACACTATCCCTAAGGCCATAAAATTGTTAAAGTTGCTATATGAGTAATAGAACAATAAAGAGTACCATCAGTTGCTATTGACTGGCGGGACATTACCAATCAAAAAAAAAAAAAAATCAAAAAAAAAAAACCAATCAAAAAAAAAAAAAAATAAAAATAAAAACCACTCAAAAATTAAAAGAAAAAGTAATGCTCAGTTTCACAAAAAATAAAAAGAAATACAAAAAGAAAGTGCGTTCAACAGTGAAAGGCGCAGTGAACCTTGACCTAACGTCGTCCACCGCGAGTGTAGTGAGCTTATATGACTCCGACGGAACCACCTGTCCACAGATCCACTCCTCTCCAGACATGGATATCCCAAGCTCCGACGACGAATGCTTCTTGGAAGTGATTTCACCCAACCAGACGGTCCTAATGAGAGAAGCAACAAAAAACAAAACCCAGTGTTTAAAGACATCAATAACAAACACAACGACAAGTGCCGGCAGCTTAGGCACACATATTAAAACCCAACAACAAATAGACAACGATACACAGAAAAAGCAGCAACAAAACTCAACCATCATGGCTACTGTAGCCAACCCTTCAGCTAGCAACAACAACCTAGCAACATACAACTACAAACATCAAACAGATAACACAGGAAACCAGAAACAAAAACCAAGCAACATGGCGTCTCCAGTCGACACCTCCGTTGGCAACATTAAGCCAGTTATCTACAAAAACAACCATCAGGCAAGCAATACAAATCTACAACAACAAAAACCGACGCCAGATCTCCCGCCATCATCAACATCAACACAAGCCAACAACACTACGAAGCGCAGCTTAATGCATACTATTGCAAACATGAAAGTGACGGAACCAGTGGCTCCCAAACCGCCAACTACAATCTCCCCTATGATCGACGACTGGCTCTTGGACAGCAGAAGCAACGCTGGCCCACAAAGAGCCTCTGATCTCATGACGCCATCTAAACGCAAACGCGTTTATCTTGACTCCAGCGATGACCTGATTGAATTAATTAAAACACCAGCATTCAAAAGCGACGCAGCCAAATCCATACAGCAAGCTAGAATAAACTCGCAATCACTCGCCGAAAGCCAGCAAAAAACACAACAGCTCCGGCAAAGTTTCATTGACCACCAGAACAAAAACAAACGAGATTCTGATCGCAATGTTGGAGAAATTCCACCTTTATTCGTCCCAAATGTTGATGCCATCCTACCTCTTTTGGAAAAATTAAAAAACACGCCTGGCATAGGCAGCTTCGTGACCAAGTGCGCGTCCAACGGTGTCCGCATCATCAGCAGCTGCCTAAGCACTTACAATGCCATTCTCAACACCTTAAACGAAGCCGGCACACATCTGTACTCACACCAAATGAGGAAAGACAGAGGCCTGCGCGTCGTCATCAGGCATCTGCATCACACCGCGCCTGCTGAATGGATCGCCGCAAAGCTCGCTGAAATTGGCTACAAAACCAGATTCATCAAAGCCATTAAAAACACCTTTACAAACAAGCCATACAACCTGTTCGAAGTGGAAATTGAGCCGAAAACTGATGGCTCACACCTCAAGATCCTGCAGCTCCAAGCTCTGGGTCTCCAGTTAGTTAAAGTTGAAAGGCAGGCAAAGCCAACGGATCCTGCCCAATGCCACCGTTGCCAAGTTTTTGCCCACACCAAAAACTATTGCCGTCGCCCATTTGTATGTATGAAGTGTGCTGGATGCCATCCAACGACAACATGCCAAAAAAGAAGAGATGAGCCGTCCAAGTGTGCGAACTGCAAGGGCAGCCACATCAGCAGCTATAAAGGCTGCCCAGCGTTTAAAGAAGCCAGAAGCAAACTTCTCCACTCCCGACAGATGCACCAGGCCAAATTGAACAACCTACAAAACCATCTCCAGCACATGCAGCAGCACCAACAGGCAGCGCGCCGACACCAGATGCCTTCGCCTCCAGCCAAAGGGGGGCAGCCAGCAGGCTCAGTCCATCCTACTGCCTCGGTTCCAGAAGCCAACAACAGGCCAACGTACAGCGCAGTTCTCCGCAGCCCGGTACACGAGACTGCGCCCCCGTCACCTGTACCTGGTCGTACAAACAAGCATCAGCAGCCAGTCCAACACAACCTGCAAAAGAAGGCAATTAGTAAAGTGATGACACCAGCCAATAATACTCAGCAGTCCTCTGAACAGCGGCAGCATCAACATCAGCATCGGCAGCATCAGCAGTTCCAGCATCGACGTCAGCAGGCGGACGAGCAGACCCAACAGCAACAAAGCAGCAATGTCTCACCCTGCGAAATTCTTCTGGCCCTCCAGAGATCGGTAGAGATCTCAAAGGTGCTTGAAGAAAAGGTAAATAATTTATCAAAAACTGTCTACTCCGTCCTTATGACACTCATGCGCGAAAAATTCGGCAGCCCAGTCGACAACCACTCCAAATCTAATGATACTCACTAGTCTCTAATATTCATGTACCTAACTGCAACTCTGCCCCTTCAACAATTAAATATAGCAAATTGAAAATCATGAGGCGCAGAAAACGAAACAGATGAATTTAAAAGACACTTTTTTAACCACATAATATAGTCATTTTGCTGGTCATAATAACGAGGCTACATGTGACTATGCCAGTACAACTAACTCACACCTTTCAACAAACACTATAACCGAAACTAACAATAACTATTCAACCAACTCACTACACACATAACACAAGTCATAAAGTTCTACCGCTATATATATTTTACTGACAATCTATGCGACAACAAACTAACAATACGCACACAATATAATATACGCCTCACCAACACTCAACTAAACAAAATAAAACACAATTACACCACTTAACAAAGTTTAACTATACAAACAACACACCGTCACTTGTCACCGCAGACTCAGAATCATCACACATGTAGATGTCCTACCCCATCGGCCCATCGTGAGCCAAACAACTTTCCAATCAGCCAATAACAAAACTGCCATCTTCTTTTTTATCCTTCATGTTTATTTGTACGGTTTGCTGTTGCTCTCATAATTAATTATAATTGTAGTGTTCGTTTAGTCCATTCACTGTTTGCTCGTTCAGTATCTTATCTGAAACACGAAATAATTTATATTAGCTATCTTGGCTAACAGATACTTTATTTTGAACTTACCCTGCTCCTCTCCTGGACAGCTGTTCTAACGTTCCATCTGAAATTACAAGAACACAATCAATAAATATTAGAACAAAATATATAAATAAATAAACACAAATATAACTATAACAATTATAAAATCAATAACAATAAAACAAATATCAATAAAATATAAATACTAACTATCAATAAACATAAATAACAAATATATAAATAAATAAATACAAATATAATTATAATAATTATTAAAATAATAATAATAAAATAAATATAATATAAAATTTACTAATATAAATAACTACATCTTCATATTATATCCCAAATTCACTAACTTACCACGTACCTTCACTCGTTGCATGTTCTTTCAACTGTTGATCCGCCTCTCCATTTGGCTATCTGGTCTATGCACCACCTGCAATTACAAGAACACATATAAAGTCCAAAATAAATAAATTAATAAAATATAACTTACCTTGTACCTGCACTCGTTGATCTGATCTTTGATCTGCCACTCCATTCGGCCATTCTGTTCCAACGTATCATCTGAAATTACAAGAACAATCAATAAATATAAAGAATAAGAATAAATAAACAACAATTACTCAAATACAAATTCAATATTAAAAAAAAATTCCTAATACAAACATCTTCATCTAAACTTATGCCTCAAAGTTCACTGTAACTTGCAATGAACCTGCCGAATAAATACAATCAAACATGTCTAAACTTTAAAGTAAACTAATCTACTCACACTGCGTCTGTAGCAGTTCTCCGTACAGTCCTTCCACTGTCTCGCTAATACACCAAATATCCTACAAACGGAAAATATTAATATTAACTAGATTGTCTTAACATTAATTCATTGTACTTACCTATGCCTCTTCTGGTCCACCGTGTTCAACACTCCATCTGCAAGACAAAAGAAGACAACCATTAAATACAAAGGCTACAACACAGTAATAATACTACATCACAAAAAATCAAATCAAAGAGCAAAACACATATGTATGAACTTACTAAAAATTTTGTTTCCTTCCCCTTGCCACGCGACGGCCCAGCCACTGCTTCACTCGCACTGTTCCCTGCAAGCTAAAACAAAATAAAAAGAAAAACATGTAAAATTCACTAATTAATTAATAAATAATAATAAATAAATATAACAATACTTAATCTCACCTTACACTTCGCCTTGTTTATATTCCTCATTGTTTATGCTCTATGTGCCATCCCCTAAACTTATCGATTAATTACAGCACAGCACTGAAAGCGTGCCTTTTAGCTTTTGTCAGCTATCACTGCAGTAAATGAGGCCACTCCATTAAATTCAATTGACAAATAAAATTTAAACTTAAACTAATAATAATAGAAATAACAACAATATACCACATAAATTCTACTTCTAACTTTTCTATAAAACTGACATCACTTTACACAACGTGTATTTAACTGATAGGTATCGATACCTCCAACGCGCAATTACCTATGTACCTTAAGCCTATTTCCACTGTAGTGGAATAGGCTTCCTCACTAAACTATTTATATAATAATATATAAAAAAAAAAAATTTAATTAACACACTAACCAGCCACCAGCCAATTAAATCACAATTAACTCATTTCATTTAAACTCTTAAACTAACTTACCGACTACCCATGACACCAAATTAAACACACTGACAGACGTTATTTTTAGCGTTACCAATTTGTTGATAGCGGCAGAGTTGCAGTTTATTTAAATTAAATTTGCAGAACTTATTAAATCATACACTTAAAACACTAAATATAAGCTATAATGTACCACTAAAATTACCCAAGACAAACCCCTTATCGCAATACTAAAGATATAAAATATGTTCAATTCCTAAACAAATTAAAATCCAATAATACCTAAACCCTAACTAAAAGATACTCAATACTCTAAAACTGTTACCAATTATACTCAAACCTAAATTAAGAGACGGCCAATACTCAAGACTTTAAAACTATAATCGCTTAGGAACATATGTCCCTATACATTAAGCTATGTAACGGTTATCATTTATCTAGATTAAATTAATATAATTTAAGCCATTCCCCGCAGCAACATGTTTGTAAACTTTATCCCTAAGGCCAAAAAATTGTTAAAGTTGCTATATGAGTAATAGAACAATAAAGAGTACCATCAGTTGCTTCTGACTGGCGGGACATTACCAATCAAAAGAAAACCAATCAAAAAAAAAAAAAAAAAAACCAATCAAAAAAAAAATAATAAAAATAAAAACCACTCAAAATTAAATGAAAAAGTAATGCTCAGTTTCACAAAAAATAAAAAGAAATACAAAAAGAAAGTGCGCTCAACAGTGAAAGGCGCAGTGAACCTTGACCTAACGTCGTCCACCGCGAGTGTAGTGAGCTTATATGACTCCGACGGAACCACCTGTCCACAGATCCACTCCTCTCCAGACATGGATATCCCAAGCTCCGACGACGAATGCTTCTTGGAAGTGATTTCACCCAACCAGACGGTCCTAATGAGAGAAGCAACAAAAAACAAAACCCAGTGTTTAAAGACATCAATAACAAACACAACGACAAGTGCCGGCAGCTTAGGCACACATATTAAAACCCAACAACAAATAGACAACGATACACAGAAAAAGCAGCAACAAAACTCAACCATCATGGCTACTGTAGCCAACCCTTCAGCTAGCAACAACAACCTAGCAACATACAACTACAAACATCAAACAGATAACACAGGAAACCAGCAACAAAAACCAAGCAACATGGCGTCTACAGTCGACACCTCCGTTGGCAACATTAAGCCAGTTATCTACAAAAACAACCATCAGGCAACCATTTCTAAACCACAACAACAAAAACCGACGCCAAACCTCCCGCCATCACCAACTCATACACCGACGAAAGCCAGCACTAAGCGCAGCTTGATACACACAATTTCAAACATACAAGTGACGAACACAGTGGCTTCTAAACTGCCGTCTACTGCCACTCCACTAATCGACGACTGGATTGCTGACAACAGAAACTACACCGGCTTGCAAACTGCTTCACCACCAAACATGCAGGATCTTTGGACACCTTCTAAGCGCAAACGTGTAGAGCTTGACTCCAGCGATGACAACATAAGCCTGTTCGAATCCATTAAAACTCCAGCATTTAAAAGCGACGCAGCAAAATCTATAATGCAAGCAAGAAGAGATTCCCAAATACATACCAAAAGCCAGCAAACCATTCAACAACAAGAACACCAACAAAGCTACAATAAAAAACGAGAATCTGATCGTAATGTTGGAGAAATACCTCCTCTATTTATTCCAAAAGTTGATGCCATTCTTCCGCTACTGGAAAAACTAAAAAATACGCCAGGCATAGGCAGCTACGTGGTGAAGAGTGCATCCAACGGTGTCCGCATCATCAGCAGCTGCCCAAGCACTTACAACATTATTCTCAATAGCCTAAATGAAGCTGGAACACACCTATACTCACACCAAATGAGGAAAGACAGGGGCCTGCGCGTCGTCATCAGGCACTTGCACCACTCCACGCCCACTGAATGGATCGCCGCAAAGCTCGCTGAAGTCGGCTATAAAACCAGATTCATCAAGGCCATTAAAAACAACTTTACACACAAGCCATACAACTTGTTTGAAGTCGAAATCGAGCCCAAATCTGACGGCTCGCACCTCAAGATTCTGCAGCTGCAAGATCTGGGACTCCAGCTTATTAAAGTTGAAAGGCAGGCAAAGCCAACTGATCCTGCCCAATGTCATCGATGTCAAGTTTTTGGTCACACTAAAAACTATTGCCGTCGTCCATTTGTGTGTATGAAGTGTGCTGGAGGCCATCCAACGACCACATGCCAAAAACGAAGAGATGAGACGTCCAAGTGTGCCAACTGCAAGGGCAGTCACATCAGCAGCTACAAAGGCTGCCCATCGTTCAAGGAAGCCAGAAACAAATTACTCCACTCCCGCCAGATGCACCAGGCCAAACTGAACAATCTACAAAACCAACTCCAGCACATGCAGCAGCAACAACAGCCAGCGCGCCAACTCCAGATGCCTCCGCCTCCAGCCACAGGGAAGCAGTCTGCAAGCTCAATGCATGCTACTGCCTCAGTTCCAGAAGCCAACAACAGACCAACGTACAGCGCAGTTCTCCGCAGCCCGGTACACGAGACTGCGCCCCCGTCACCTGTACCTGGTCGTACAAACAAGCATCAGCAGCCAGTCCAACACAACCTGCAAAAGAAGACAATTAGTAAAGTGATGACACCAGCCAATAATACTCAGCAGTTTTCTGAACAGCGGCAGCATCAACATCAGCATCGGCAGCTTCAGCAGTTCCAGCATCCACGTCAGCAGGCGGACGAGCAGTCTCAACAGCAGCAAAGCAGCAATGCCTCACCCTGCGAAATTCTTCTGGCCCTTCAGAGATCGGTGGAGATCTCGAAGGTGCTAGAAGAAAAGGTAAATAATTTATCAAAAACCGTCTACTCCATCCTTATGTCACTCATGCGCGAGAGAAATGGCAGCGCAGTTGAAAACCACTCCTAATCTAAAGATACTCACTAGTCTCCAATATGCATGTACTAAACTGCAACTCTGCCCCTTCAACAAATTAAAGATAGCAAATTGAAAATCATGAGGCGCAGAAAACAAAACAGATGAATTTTAAAGTCACTTTTTTAACCACATAATATAGCCATTATGCTGGTCATAATAACGAGGCTACTGGTGACTACGCCAGTACAACTAACTCACACCTTTCAACAAACACTATAACTAAAACTAACAATAACTATTCAACCAACTCACTACATACACAACACAAGTCATAAAGTCCTACCGCTACATATTTTACTGACAATCTATGCGACAACAAACTAACATTACGAACACAATATAATATACGCCTCACCAACACTCAACTAAACAAATTAAAACACAATTACACCACTTAACAAAGTTTAACTATACAAACAGCACACCGTCACTTGTCATTGCAGACTAAGAATCATCACACATGTAGATGTCCTATCCCATCGGCCCATTGTGAGCCAAACAATTTTCCAATCAGCCAATAACAAAACTGCCATCCTCTTTTCTTTCCTTCATGTTTATTTATACGGTTTGCTGTTGCTCTCATAATTAATTACAATTGTATTGTTCGTTTGGTCCATTCGCTGTTTGCTCGTTCAGTATTTTATCTGGAACACGAAATAATTAATATTAGCTATCTTGGCTAACAGCTGCTATATTCTGGTACTTACCTTGCTCCTCTCCTGGACAGCTGTTCTAACGTTCCATCTGAAGTTACAAGAACACAATCATTAAATATTAGAACAAAATATATAAACAAATAAATACAAATATAATTATAACAATAATAAAAACAATAATAATAAAATAAATATAAATATTATATAAAATTTAATAACAATCAATAAATATAATCAACAAAATATATAAATAAATTAATACAAATATAATTATAACAATAATAAAAACAATAATAAAATAAATATAAATTTTATATAAAATTTAATAACAATCAATAAATATAATCAACAAAATATATAAATAAATTAATACAAATATAATTATAACAATAATAAAAACAATAATAAAATAAATATAAATTTTATATAAAATTTAATAACAATCAATAAATATAAATACCAAATATATAAATAAATAAATACAAACATAATTATTATAATTTTAAAAATTATAATAATAAAATATATATAATTATAATATAAAAATTTACTAATATATATAACTACACCTTCATCTTAAATCTCAAATTCACAGTAACTTACCAGGTTCCTGCACTCGTTGCATGCTCTTCTGACTGTTTGTTCTGCCTCTCCATTTGGCTATCTGGTCTAACGCACCACCTGCAATTACAAGAACACATATAAAGTCCAAAATAAATAAATTAATAAAATATAACTTACCTTGTACCTGTTGATCTGATCTTTGATCTGCCACTCCATTCGGCCATTCTGTTTCAACGCATCATCTGAAATTACAATAACAATCAATAAATATAAAGAACAAGAAAAATAAACAATAATTACTCAAATACAAATACAATATTAAAAAAAAAAATTTCCTAATACAAACATCTTCATCTAACTTATGCCTCAAAGTTCACTGTAACTTGCAATGAACCTGCCGAATAAATACAATTAAAACATGTATAAACTTTAAAGTAAACAAATCTACTCACACTGCGTCTGTAGCTGTGCTCTGTTCGGTCCGTCCGCTGTCTCGCTTGTACATCACATCTTCTGCAATCGGAAAATAAATTATTAACTAGCTTGTATTACAACTATAATACTCTCGTACTTACCCTGCATCTCTCCTGGTCCACAGTCTGGCGCGCCATCTGCAAAACAAAAGAACACAATCAATAAATATAAAGGTCACAATACATTAATAAAACTAAACTGCATTAATTAAACTAATTAAAATCTTAATAAATTAATACAAACAATAATACGAGGTTGAGTATTGCAAATTACTTACTCTGTGCTTTTGTTTACATTCATTAATATTCATGTACCAACCTCCACAATTTATCGATAACTATCCAGCACAGAGCCACTAGCGTATTTTCCCTGATTGTTTCCACTCCCATTGCAGTAAAATAGTAGCATCCAAAATTCAAACTAACAAATAAATATTTTTCTAACAGATAAAATTTAACTAATAAATTATTAAATAATTATAAATAAATATAATATTAATAATTCTCTCCTACTTACACTTCACCTTGTTTGTGCTCTATGTGTCAACCTCTAACTTTCGATAAATTACATCTCAGCACTGCTAGCGTGCCTTTTAGCTTTTGTCAGCTATCACTGCAGTGAAAAGAGGCCACTCCAATAAATTCAAAAATAAATAAATTTAAATTTAAAATAAACAAATAAAATAAATAATAAAAAAAAAAAAATACAAAAAAAATATAATAATAATAAAACACCACATAAAAAATTTACTTCTGCCTTTGTCCCTATTATACTGACACCACCTTTCATCGTGAATTACCGACAGGTATCGATAACTCCAACGCGCAAAATACCAATGTACCTTAAGCCTTTTTCCACTTCCACTGTAATGGAATAGGCTACCTCACATACTATTAACATAAATATATAAAAGAAAGTTAAGTAACAGACAAACCAGCCACCAAAGTAATATTTTCCATCAGCCAATTAAATAATCTCAAATTAAATTCATCTCATTTAAAACTCATTAAAATAGCTTCCTACTATCCTTGCCACCGAACTAAACGTACAGACAAACGTTATTTTTTTTTTTTTTAGCGTTACCAATTTTTGATAGCGGCAGAGTTGCAGTTTATTTAATTAAATTTTGAAGAACATATTAAAACATGCACTAAACATAAAAATAAAACAATAAATTTAAGTTATATTCTATCACTAAATTTACCTAAGATAAATCCCTTAACGCTAAACTAAAGATATTAAATACGATCACCACTTTATCAAGACTAAAATCCAATAATACCTAAACCTTAACTAAAGATACTCAATACTCTAAAACTGTTACCAATTGTATTCAAACCTAAACTAAGAGACAGCCAATACTCAAGACTCTAAAACTGTGACAACTATATTCGCTTAGGAACATATGTCCCTATACATTAAGCAATGTAACGGTTATCATTTATCTAGATTAAATTAATATAAGTTAAGCCATTCCCCGCAGCAACATGTTTATATACATTATCCCTAAGGCCATAAAATTGTTAAAGTTGCTATATGAGTAATAGAACAATAAAGAGTACCATCAGTTGCTATTGACTGGCGGGACATTACCAATCAAAAAAAACCAATCAAAAAAAAAAAAAAAAAAACCAATCAAAAAAAAAAAATAATAAAAATAAAACCACTCAAAATTAAAAGAAAAAGTAATGCTCAGTTTCACAAAAAATAAAAAGAAATACAAAAAGAAAGTGCGCTCAACAGTGAAAGGCGCAGTGAACCTTGACCTAACGTCGTCCACCGCGAGTGTAGTGAGCTTATATGACTCCGACGGAACCACCTGTCCACAGATCCACTCCTCTCCAGACATGGATATCCCAAGCTCCGACGACGAATGCTTCTTGGAAGTGATTTCACCCAACCAGACGGTCCTAATGAGAGAAGCAACAAAAAACAAAACCCAGTGTTTAAAGACATCAATAACAAACACAACGACAAGTGCCGGCAGCTTAGGCACACATATTAAAACCCAACAACAAATAGACAACGATACACAGAAAAAGCAGCAACAAAACTCAACCATCATGGCTACTGTAGCCAACCCTTCAGCTAGCAACAACAACCTAGCAACATACAACTACAAACATCAAACAGATAACACAGGAAACCAGCAACAAAAACCAAGCAACATGGCGTCTACAGTCGACACCTCCGTTGGCAACATTAAGCCAGTTTTCTACAAAAACAACCATCAGGCAACCATTTCTAAACCACAACAACAAAAACCGACGCCAAACCTCCCGCCATCACCAACTCATACACCGACGAAAGCCAGCACTAAGCGCAGCTTGATACACACAATTTCAAACATACAAGTGACGAACACAGTGGCTTCTAAACTGCCGTCTACTGCCACTCCACTAATCGACGACTGGATTGCTGACAACAGAAACTACACCGGCTTGCAAACTGCTTCACCACCAAACATGCAGGATCTTTGGACACCTTCTAAGCGCAAACGTGTAGAGCTTGACTCCAGCGATGACAACATAAGCCTGTTCGAATCCATTAAAACTCCAGCATTTAAAAGCGACGCAGCAAAATCTATAATGCAAGCAAGAAGAGATTCCCAAATACATACCAAAAGCCAGCAAACCATTCAACAACAAGAACACCAACAAAGCTACAATAAAAAACGAGAATCTGATCGTAATGTTGGAGAAATACCTCCTCTATTTATTCCAAAAGTTGATGCCATTCTTCCGCTACTGGAAAAACTAAAAAATACGCCAGGCATAGGCAGCTACGTGGTGAAGAGTGCATCCAACGGTGTCCGCATCATCAGCAACTTACAACATTATTCTCAATAGCCTAAATGAAGCTGGAACACACCTATACTCACACCAAATGAGGAAAGACAGGGGCCTGCGCGTCGTCATCAGGCACTTGCACCACTCCACGCCCACTGAATGGATCGCCGCAAAGCTCGCTGAAGTCGGCTATAAAACCAGATTCATCAAGGCCATTAAAAACAACTTTACACACAAGCCATACAACTTGTTTGAAGTCGAAATCGAGCCCAAATCTGACGGCTCGCACCTCAAGATTCTGCAGCTGCAAGATCTGGGACTCCAGCTTATTAAAGTTGAAAGGCAGGCAAAGCCAACTGATCCTGCCCAATGTCATCGATGTCAAGTTTTTGGTCACACTAAAAACTATTGCCGTCGTCCATTTGTGTGTATGAAGTGTGCTGGAGGCCATCCAACGACCACATGCCAAAAAAGAAGAGAAGAGGCGTCCAAGTGTGCCAACTGCAAGGGCAGTCACATCAGCAGCTACAAAGGCTGCCCATCGTTCAAGGAAGCCAGAAACAAATTACTCCACTCCCGCCAGATGCACCAGGCCAAACTGAACAATCTACAAAACCAACTCCAGCACATGCAGCAGCAACAACAGCCAGCGCGCCAACTCCAGATGCCTCCGCCTCCAGCCACAGGGAAGCAGTCTGCAAGCTCAATGCATGCTACTGCCTCAGTTCCAGAAGCCAACAACAGACCAACGTACAGCGCAGTTCTCCGCAGCCCGGTACACGAGACTGCGCCCCCGTCACCTGTACCTGGTCGTACAAACAAGCATCAGCAGCCAGTCCAACACAACCTGCAAAAGAAGACAATTAGTAAAGTGATGACACCAGCCAATAATACTCAGCAGTCTTCTGAACAGCGGCAGCATCAACATCAGCATCGGCAGCTTCAGCAGTTCCAGCATCCACGTCAGCAGGCGGACGAGCAGTCTCAACAGCAGCAAAGCAGCAATGCCTCACCCTGCGAAATTCTTCTGGCCCTTCAGAGATCGGTGGAGATCTCGAAGGTGCTAGAAGAAAAGGTAAATAATTTATCAAAAACCGTCTACTCCATCCTTATGTCACTCATGCGCGAGAGAAATGGCAGCGCAGTTGAAAACCACTCCTAATCTAAAGATAGTCTCCAATATGCATGTACTAAACTGCAACTCTGCCCCTTCAACAAATTAAAGATAGCAAATTGAAAATCATGAGGCGCAGAAAACAAAACAGATGAATTTTAAAGTCACTTTTTTAACCACATAATATAGCCATTATGCTGGTCATAATAACGAGGCTACTGGTGACTACGCCAGTACAACTAACTCACACCTTTCAACAAACACTATAACTAAAACTAACAATAACTATTCAACCAACTAACTACATACACAACACAAGTCATAAAGTCCTACCGCTACATATTTTACTGACAATCTATGCGACAACAAACTAACAATACGCACACAATATAATATACGCCTCATCAACACTCAACTAAACAAATTAAAACACAATTACACCACTTAACAAAGTTTAACTATACAAACAGCACACCGTCACTTGTCATTGCAGACTCAGAATCATCACACATGTAGATGTCCTATCCCATCGGCCCATTGTGAGCCAAACAATTTTCCAATCAGCCAATAACAAAACTGCCATCCTCTTTTCTTTCCTTCATGTTTATTTATACGGTTTGCTGTTGCTCTCATAATTAATTACAATTGTATTGTTCGTTTGGTCCATTCGCTGTTTGCTCGTTCAGTATTTTATCTGGAACACGAAATAATTAATATTAGCTATCTTGGCTAACAGCTGCTATATTCTGGTACTTACCTTGCTCCTCTCCTGGACAGCTGTTCTAACGTTCCATCTGAAGTTACAAGAACACAATCATTAAATATTAGAACAAAATATATAAACAAATAAATACAAATATAATTATAACAATAATAAAAACAATAATAATAAAATAAATATAAATATTATATAAAATTTAATAACAATCAATAAATATAATCAACAAAATATATAAATAAATTAATACAAATATAATTATAACAATAATAAAAACAATAATAAAATAAATATAAATTTTATATAAAATTTAATAACAATCAATAAATATAAATACCAAATATATAAATAAATAAATACAAACATAATTATTATAATTTTAAAAATTATAATAATAAAATATATATAATTATAATATAAAAATTTACTAATACATATAACTACACCTTCATCTTAAATCTCAAATTCACAGTAACTTACCAGGTTCCTGCACTCGTTGCATGCTCTTCTGACTGTTTGTTCTGCCTCTCCATTTGGCTATCTGGTCTAACGCACCACCTGCAATTACAAGAACACATATAAAGTCCAAAATAAATAAATTAATAAAATATAACTTACCTTGTACCTGTTGATCTGATCTTTGATCTGCCACTCCATTCGGCCATTCTGTTTCAACGCATCATCTGAAATTACAATAACAATCAATAAATATAAAGAACAAGAAAAATAAACAATAATTACTCAAATACAAATACAATATTAAAAAAAAAAATTCCTAATACAAACATCTTCATCTAACTTATGCCTCAAAGTTCACTGTAACTTGCAATGAACCTGCCGAATAAATACAATTAAAACATGTATAAACTTTAAAGTAAACAAATCTACTCACACTGCGTCTGTAGCTGTGCTCTGTTCGGTCCGTCCGCTGTCTCGCTTGTACATCACATCTTCTGCAATCGGAAAATAAATTATTAACTAGCTTGTATTACAACTATAATACTCTCGTACTTACCCTGCATCTCTCCTGGTCCACAGTCTGGCGCGCCATCTGCAAAACAAAAGAACACAATCAATAAATATAAAGGTCACAATACATTAATAAAACTAAACTGCATTAATTAAACTAATTAAAATCTTAATAAATTAATACAAACAATAATACGAGGTTGAGTATTGCAAATTACTTACTCTGTGCTTTTGTTTACATTCATTAATATTCATGTACCAACCTCCACAATTTATCGATAACTATCCAGCACAGAGCCACTAGCGTATTTTCCCTGATTGTTTCCACTCCCATTGCAGTAAAATAGTAGCATCCAAAATTCAAACTAACAAATAAATATTTTTCTAACAGATAAAATTTAACTAATAAATTATTAAATAATTATAAATAAATATAATATTAATAATTCTCTCCTACTTACACTTCACCTTGTTTGTGCTCTATGTGTCAACCTCTAACTTTCGATAAATTACATCTCAGCACTGCTAGCGTGCCTTTTAGCTTTTGTCAGCTATCACTGCAGTGAAAAGAGGCCACTCCAATAAATTCAAAAATAAATAAATTTAAATTTAAAATAAACAAATAAAATAAATAATAAAAAAAAAAAAATACAAAAAAATATAATAATAATAAAACACCACATAAAAAATTTACTTCTGCCTTTGTCCCTATTATACTGACACCACCTTTCATCGTGAATTACCGACAGGTATCGATAACTCCAACGCGCAAAATACCAATGTACCTTAAGCCTTTTTCCACTTCCACTGTAATGGAATAGGCTACCTCACATACTATTAACATAAATATATAAAAGAAAGTTAAGTAACAGACAAACCAGCCACCAAAGTAATATTTTCCATCAGCCAATTAAATAATCTCAAATTAAATTCATCTCATTTAAAACTCATTAAAATAGCTTCCTACTATCCTTGCCACCGAACTAAACGTACAGACAAACGTTATTTTTTTTTTTTTTAGCGTTACCAATTTTTGATAGCGGCAGAGTTGCAGTTTATTTAATTAAATTTTGAAGAACATATTAAAACATGCACTAAACATAAAAATAAAACAATAAATTTAAGTTATATTCTATCACTAAATTTACCTAAGATAAATCCCTTAACGCTAAACTAAAGATATTAAATACGATCACCACTTAATCAAGACTAAAATCCAATAATACCTAAACCTTAACTAAAGATACTCAATACTCTAAAACTGTTACCAATTGTATTCAAACCTAAACTAAGAGACAGCCAATACTCAAGACTCTAAAACTGTGACAACTATATTCGCTTAGGAACATATGTCCCTATACATTAAGCAATGTAACGGTTATCATTTATCTAGATTAAATTAATATAAGTTAAGCCATTCCCCGCAGCAACATGTTTATATACATTATCCCTAAGGCCATAAAATTGTTAAAGTTGCTATATGAGTAATAGAACAATAAAGAGTACCATCAGTTGCTATTGACTGGCGGGACATTACCAATCAAAAAAAACCAATCAAAAAAAAAAAAAAAAAAAAACCAATCAAAAAAAAAAAATAATAAAAATAAAACCACTCAAAATTAAAAGAAAAAGTAATGCTCAGTTTCACAAAAAATAAAAAGAAATACAAAAAGAAAGTGCGCTCAACAGTGAAAGGCGCAGTGAACCTTGACCTAACGTCGTCCACCGCGAGTGTAGTGAGCTTATATGACTCCGACGGAACCACCTGTCCACAGATCCACTCCTCTCCAGACATGGATATCCCAAGCTCCGACGACGAATGCTTCTTGGAAGTGATTTCACCCAACCAGACGGTCCTAATGAGAGAAGCAACAAAAAACAAAACCCAGTGTTTAAAGACATCAATAACAAACACAACGACAAGTGCCGGCAGCTTAGGCACACATATTAAAACCCAACAACAAATAGACAACGATACACAGAAAAAGCAGCAACAAAACTCAACCATCATGGCTACTGTAGCCAACCCTTCAGCTAGCAACAACAACCTAGCAACATACAACTACAAACATCAAACAGATAACACAGGAAACCAGCAACAAAAACCAAGCAACATGGCGTCTACAGTCGACACCTCCGTTGGCAACATTAAGCCAGTTATCTACAAAAACAACCATCAGGCAACCATTTCTAAACCACAACAACAAAAACCGACGCCAAACCTCCCGCCATCACCAACTCATACACCGACGAAAGCCAGCACTAAGCGCAGCTTGATACACACAATTTCAAACATACAAGTGACGAACACAGTGGCTTCTAAACTGCCGTCTACTGCCACTCCACTAATCGACGACTGGATTGCTGACAACAGAAACTACACCGGCTTGCAAACTGCTTCACCACCAAACATGCAGGATCTTTGGACACCTTCTAAGCGCAAACGTGTAGAGCTTGACTCCAGCGATGACAACATAAGCCTGTTCGAATCCATTAAAACTCCAGCATTTAAAAGCGACGCAGCAAAATCTATAATGCAAGCAAGAAGAGATTCCCAAATACATACCAAAAGCCAGCAAACCATTCAACAACAAGAACACCAACAAAGCTACAATAAAAAACGAGAATCTGATCGTAATGTTGGAGAAATACCTCCTCTATTTATTCCAAAAGTTGATGCCATTCTTCCGCTACTGGAAAAACTAAAAAATACGCCAGGCATAGGCAGCTACGTGGTGAAGAGTGCATCCAACGGTGTCCGCATCATCAGCAACTTACAACATTATTCTCAATAGCCTAAATGAAGCTGGAACACACCTATACTCACACCAAATGAGGAAAGACAGGGGCCTGCGCGTCGTCATCAGGCACTTGCACCACTCCACGCCCACTGAATGGATCGCCGCAAAGCTCGCTGAAGTCGGCTATAAAACCAGATTCATCAAGGCCATTAAAAACAACTTTACACACAAGCCATACAACTTGTTTGAAGTCGAAATCGAGCCCAAATCTGACGGCTCGCACCTCAAGATTCTGCAGCTGCAAGATCTGGGACTCCAGCTTATTAAAGTTGAAAGGCAGGCAAAGCCAACTGATCCTGCCCAATGCCACCGGTGCCAAGTTTTTGGCCACACCAAGAATTATTGCCGTCGCCCTTTTGTGTGTATGAAGTGTGCTGGATGCCATCCAACGACCACATGCCAAAAAAGAAGAGAAGAGGCGTCCAAGTGTGCCAACTGCAAGGGCAGTCACATCAGCAGCTACAAAGGCTGCCCATCGTTCAAGGAAGCCAGAAACAAATTACTCCACTCCCGCCAGATGCACCAGGCCAAACTGAACAATCTACAAAACCAACTCCAGCACATGCAGCAGCAACAACAGCCAGCGCGCCAACTCCAGATGCCTCCGCCTCCAGCCACAGGGAAGCAGTCTGCAAGCTCAATGCATGCTACTGCCTCAGTTCCAGAAGCCAACAACAGACCAACGTACAGCGCAGTTCTCCGCAGCCCGGTACACGAGACTGCGCCCCCGTCACCTGTACCTGGTCGTACAAACAAGCATCAGCAGCCAGTCCAACACAACCTGCAAAAGAAGACAATTAGTAAAGTGATGACACCAGCCAATAATACTCAGCAGTCTTCTGAACAGCGGCAGCATCAACATCAGCATCGGCAGCTTCAGCAGTTCCAGCATCCACGTCAGCAGGCGGACGAGCAGTCTCAACAGCAGCAAAGCAGCAATGCCTCACCCTGCGAAATTCTTCTGGCCCTTCAGAGATCGGTGGAGATCTCGAAGGTGCTAGAAGAAAAGGTAAATAATTTATCAAAAACCGTCTACTCCATCCTTATGTCACTCATGCGCGAGAGAAATGGCAGCGCAGTTGAAAACCACTCCTAATCTAAAGATACTCACTAGTCTCCAATATGCATGTACTAAACTGCAACTCTGCCCCTTCAACAAATTAAAGATAGCAAATTGAAAATCATGAGGCGCAGAAAACAAAACAGATGAATTTTAAAGTCACTTTTTTAACCACATAATATAGCCATTATGCTGGTCATAATAACGAGGCTACTGGTGACTACGCCAGTACAACTAACTCACACCTTTCAACAAACACTATAACTAAAACTAACAATAACTATTCAACCAACTCACTACATACACAACACAAGTCATAAAGTCCTACCGCTACATATTTTACTGACAATCTATGCGACAACAAACTAACATTACGAACACAATATAATATACGCCTCACCAACACTCAACTAAACAAATTAAAACACAATTACACCACTTAACAAAGTTTAACTATACAAACAGCACACCGTCACTTGTCATTGCAGACTAAGAATCATCACACATGTAGATGTCCTATCCCATCGGCCCATTGTGAGCCAAACAATTTTCCAATCAGCCAATAACAAAACTGCCATCCTCTTTTCTTTCCTTCATGTTTATTTATACGGTTTGCTGTTGCTCTCATAATTAATTACAATTGTATTGTTCGTTTGGTCCATTCGCTGTTTGCTCGTTCAGTATTTTATCTGGAACACGAAATAATTAATATTAGCTATCTTGGCTAACAGCTGCTATATTCTGGTACTTACCTTGCTCCTCTCCTGGACAGCTGTTCTAACGTTCCATCTGAAGTTACAAGAACACAATCATTAAATATTAGAACAAAATATATAAACAAATAAATACAAATATAATTATAACAATAATAAAAACAATAATAATAAAATAAATATAAATATTATATAAAATTTAATAACAATCAATAAATATAATCAACAAAATATATAAATAAATTAATACAAATATAATTATAACAATAATAAAAACAATAATAAAATAAATATAAATTTTATATAAAATTTAATAACAATCAATAAATATAAATACCAAATATATAAATAAATAAATACAAACATAATTATTATAATTTTAAAAATTATAATAATAAAATATATATAATTATAATATAAAAATTTACTAATATATATAACTACACCTTCATCTTAAATCTCAAATTCACAGTAACTTACCAGGTTCCTGCACTCGTTGCATGCTCTTCTGACTGTTTGTTCTGCCTCTCCATTTGGCTATCTGGTCTAACGCACCACCTGCAATTACAAGAACACATATAAAGTCCAAAATAAATAAATTAATAAAATATAACTTACCTTGTACCTGTTGATCTGATCTTTGATCTGCCACTCCATTCGGCCATTCTGTTTCAACGCATCATCTGAAATTACAATAACAATCAATAAATATAAAGAACAAGAAAAATAAACAATAATTACTCAAATACAAATACAATATTAAAAAAAAAATTCCTAATACAAACATCTTCATCTAACTTATGCCTCAAAGTTCACTGTAACTTGCAATGAACCTGCCGAATAAATACAATTAAAACATGTATAAACTTTAAAGTAAACAAATCTACTCACACTGCGTCTGTAGCTGTGCTCTGTTCGGTCCGTCCGCTGTCTCGCTTGTACATCACATCTTCTGCAATCGGAAAATAAATTATTAACTAGCTTGTATTACAACTATAATACTCTCGTACTTACCCTGCATCTCTCCTGGTCCACAGTCTGGCGCGCCATCTGCAAAACAAAAGAACACAATCAATAAATATAAAGGTCACAATACATTAATAAAACTAAACTGCATTAATTAAACTAATTAAAATCTTAATAAATTAATACAAACAATAATACGAGGTTGAGTATTGCAAATTACTTACTCTGTGCTTTTGTTTACATTCATTAATATTCATGTACCAACCTCCACAATTTATCGATAACTACCCAGCACAGAGCCACTAGCGTATTTTCCCTGATTGTTTCCACTCCCATTGCAGTAAAATAGTAGCATCCAAAATTCAAACTAACAAATAAATATTTTTCTAACAGATAAAATTTAACTAATAAATTATTAAATAATTATAAATAAATATAATATTAATAATTCTCTCCTACTTACACTTCACCTTGTTTGTGCTCTATGTGTCAACCTCTAACTTTCGATAAATTACATCTCAGCACTGCTAGCGTGCCTTTTAGCTTTTGTCAGCTATCACTGCAGTGAAAAGAGGCCACTCCAATAAATTCAAAAATAAATAAATTTAAATTTAAAATAAACAAATAAAATAAATAATAAAAAAAAAAAAAATACAAAAAAAATATAATAATAATAAAACACCACATAAAAAAATTTACTTCTGCCTTTGTCCCTATTATACTGACACCACCTTTCATCGTGAATTACCGACAGGTATCGATAACTCCAACGCGCAAAATACCAATGTACCTTAAGCCTTTTTCCACTTCCACTGTAATGGAATAGGCTACCTCACATACTATTAACATAAATATATAAAAGAAAGTTAAGTAACAGACAAACCAGCCACCAAAGTAATATTTTCCATCAGCCAATTAAATAATCTCAAATTAAATTCATCTCATTTAAAACTCATTAAAATAGCTTCCTACTATCCTTGCCACCGAACTAAACGCACAGACAAACGTTATTTTATTTTTTTTTTTAGCGTTACCAGTTTATCGTTGCAGTTTATTTAATTAAATTTTGTAGAACATATTAAAACATGCACTAAACATAAAAATAAAACAATAAATTTAAGTTATATTCTATCACTAAATTTACCTAAGATAAACCCCTTAACGCTAAACTAAAGATATTAAATACGATCACCACTTAATCAAGACTAAAATCCAATAATACCTAAACCTTAACTAAAGATACTCAATACTCTAAAACTGTTACCAATTGTATTCAAACCTAAACTAAGAGACAGCCAATACTCAAGACTCTAAAACTGTGACAACTATATTCGCTTAGGAACATATGTCCCTATACATTAAGCAATGTAACGGTTATCATTTATCTAGATTAAATTAATATAAGTTAAGCCATTCCCCGCAGCAACATGTTTATATACATTATCCCTAAGGCCATAAAATTGTTAAAGTTGCTATATGAGTAATAGAACAATAAAGAGTACCATCAGTTGCTATTGACTGGCGGGACATTACCAATCAAAAAAAACCAATCAAAAAAAAAAAAAAAAAAACCAATCAAAAAAAAAAAATAATAAAAATAAAAACCACTCAAAATTAAAAGAAAAAGTAATGCTCAGTTTCACAAAAAATAAAAAGAAATACAAAAAGAAAGTGCGCTCAACAGTGAAAGGCGCAGTGAACCTTGATCTAACGTCGTCCACCGCGAGTGTAGTGAGCTTATATGACTCCGACGGAACCACCTGTCCACAGATCCACTCCTCTCCAGACATGGATATCCCAAGCTCCGACGACGAATGCTTCTTGGAAGTGATTTCACCCAACCAGACGGTACTAATGAGAGAAGCAACAAAAAACAAAACCCAGTGTTTAAAGACATCAATAACAAACACAACGACAAGTGCCGGCAGCTTAGGCACACATGTTAAAACCCAACAACAAATAGACAACGATACACAGAAAAAGCAGCAACAAAACTCAACCATCATGGCTACTGTAGCCAACCCTTCAGCTAGCAACAACAACCTAGCAACATACAACTACAAACATCAAACAGATAACACAGGAAACCAGCAACAAAAACCAAGCAACATGGCGTCTACAGTCGACACCTCCGTTGGCAACATTAAGCCAGTTATCTACAAAAACAACCATCAGGCAACCATTTCTAAACCACAACAACAAAAACCGACGCCAAACCTCCCGCCATCACCAACTCATACACCGACGAAAGCCAGCACTAAGCGCAGCTTGATACACACAATTTCAAACATACAAGTGACGAACACAGTGGCTTCTAAACTGCCGTCTACTGCCACTCCACTAATCGACGACTGGATTGCTGACAACAGAAACTACACCGGCTTGCAAACTGCTTCACCACCAAACATGCAGGATCTTTGGACACCTTCTAAGCGCAAACGTGTAGAGCTTGACTCCAGCGATGACAACATAAGCCTGTTCGAATCCATTAAAACTCCAGCATTTAAAAGCGACGCAGCAAAATCTATAATGCAAGCAAGAAGAGATTCCCAAATACATACCAAAAGCCAGCAAACCATTCAACAACAAGAACACCAACAAAGCTACAATAAAAAACGAGAATCTGATCGTAATGTTGGAGAAATACCTCCTCTATTTATTCCAAAAGTTGATGCCATTCTTCCGCTACTGGAAAAACTAAAAAATACGCCAGGCATAGGCAGCTACGTGGTGAAGAGTGCATCCAACGGTGTCCGCATCATCAGCAACTTACAACATTATTCTCAATAGCCTAAATGAAGCTGGAACACACCTATACTCACACCAAATGAGGAAAGACAGGGGCCTGCGCGTCGTCATCAGGCACTTGCACCACTCCACGCCCACTGAATGGATCGCCGCAAAGCTCGCTGAAGTCGGCTATAAAAACAAGATTCATCAAGGCCATTAAAAACAACTTTACACACAAGCCATACAACTTGTTTGAAGTCGAAATCGAGCCCAAATCTGACGGCTCGCACCTCAAGATTCTGCAGCTGCAAGATCTGGGACTCCAGCTTATTAAAGTTGAAAGGCAGGCAACGCCAACTGATCCTGCCCAATGTCATCGATGTCAAGTTTTTGGTCACACTAAAAACTATTGCCGTCGTCCATTTGTGTGTATGAAGTGTGCTGGAGGCCATCCAACGACCACATGCCAAAAACGAAGAGATGAGACGTCCAAGTGTGCCAACTGCAAGGGCAGTCACATCAGCAGCTACAAAGGCTGCCCATCGTTCAAGGAAGCCAGAAACAAATTACTCCACTCCCGCCAGATGCACCAGGCCAAACTGAACAATCTACAAAACCAACTCCAGCACATGCAGCAGCAACAACAGCCAGCGCGCCAACTCCAGATGCCTCCGCCTCCAGCCACAGGGAAGCAGTCTGCAAGCTCAATGCATGCTACTGCCTCAGTTCCAGAAGCCAACAACAGACCAACGTACAGCGCAGTTCTCCGCAGCCCGGTACACGAGACTGCGCCCCCGTCACCTGTACCTGGTCGTACAAACAAGCATCAGCAGCCAGTCCAACACAACCTGCAAAAGAAGACAATTAGTAAAGTGATGACACCAGCCAATAATACTCAGCAGTCTTCTGAACAGCGGCAGCATCAACATCAGCATCGGCAGCTTCAGCAGTTCCAGCATCCACGTCAGCAGGCGGACGAGCAGTCTCAACAGCAGCAAAGCAGCAATGCCTCACCCTGCGAAATTCTTCTGGCCCTTCAGAGATCGGTGGAGATCTCGAAGGTGCTAGAAGAAAAGGTAAATAATTTATCAAAAACCGTCTACTCCATCCTTATGTCACTCATGCGCGAGAGAAATGGCAGCGCAGTTGAAAACCACTCCTAATCTAAAGATACTCACTAGTCTCCAATATGCATGTACTAAACTGCAACTCTGCCCCTTCAACAAATTAAAGATAGCAAATTGAAAATCATGAGGCGCAGAAAACAAAACAGATGAATTTTAAAGTCACTTTTTTAACCACATAATATAGCCATTATGCTGGTCATAATAACGAGGCTACTGGTGACTACGCCAGTACAACTAACTCACACCTTTCAACAAACACTATAACTAAAACTAACAATAACTATTCAACCAACTCACTACATACACAACACAAGTCATAAAGTCCTACCGCTACATATTTTACTGACAATCTATGCGACAACAAACTAACATTACGAACACAATATAATATACGCCTCACCAACACTCAACTAAACAAATTAAAACACAATTACACCACTTAACAAAGTTTAACTATACAAACAGCACACCGTCACTTGTCATTGCAGACTAAGAATCATCACACATGTAGATGTCCTATCCCATCGGCCCATTGTGAGCCAAACAATTTTCCAATCAGCCAATAACAAAACTGCCATCCTCTTTTCTTTCCTTCATGTTTATTTATACGGTTTGCTGTTGCTCTCATAATTAATTACAATTGTATTGTTCGTTTGGTCCATTCGCTGTTTGCTCGTTCAGTATTTTATCTGGAACACGAAATAATTAATATTAGCTATCTTGGCTAACAGCTGCTATATTCTGGTACTTACCTTGCTCCTCTCCTGGACAGCTGTTCTAACGTTCCATCTGAAGTTACAAGAACACAATCATTAAATATTAGAACAAAATATATAAACAAATAAATACAAATATAATTATAACAATAATAAAAACAATAATAATAAAATAAATATAAATATTATATAAAATTTAATAACAATCAATAAATATAATCAACAAAATATATAAATAAATTAATACAAATATAATTATAACAATAATAAAAACAATAATAAAATAAATATAAATTTTATATAAAATTTAATAACAATCAATAAATATAAATACCAAATATATAAATAAATAAATACAAACATAATTATTATAATTTTAAAAATTATAATAATAAAATATATATAATTATAATATAAAAATTTACTAATATATATAACTACACCTTCATCTTAAATCTCAAATTCACAGTAACTTACCAGGTTCCTGCACTCGTTGCATGCTCTTCTGACTGTTTGTTCTGCCTCTCCATTTGGCTATCTGGTCTAACGCACCACCTGCAATTACAAGAACACATATAAAGTCCAAAATAAATAAATTAATAAAATATAACTTACCTTGTACCTGTTGATCTGATCTTTGATCTGCCACTCCATTCGGCCATTCTGTTTCAACGCATCATCTGAAATTACAATAACAATCAATAAATATAAAGAACAAGAAAAATAAACAATAATTACTCAAATACAAATACAATATTAAAAAAAAAAATTCCTAATACAAACATCTTCATCTAACTTATGCCTCAAAGTTCACTGTAACTTGCAATGAACCTGCCGAATAAATACAATTAAAACATGTATAAACTTTAAAGTAAACAAATCTACTCACACTGCGTCTGTAGCTGTGCTCTGTTCGGTCCGTCCGCTGTCTCGCTTGTACATCACATCTTCTGCAATCGGAAAATAAATTATTAACTAGCTTGTATTACAACTATAATACTCTCGTACTTACCCTGCATCTCTCCTGGTCCACAGTCTGGCGCGCCATCTGCAAAACAAAAGAACACAATCAATAAATATAAAGGTCACAATACATTAATAAAACTAAACTGCATTAATTAAACTAATTAAAATCTTAATAAATTAATACAAACAATAATACGAGGTTGAGTATTGCAAATTACTTACTCTGTGCTTTTGTTTACATTCATTAATATTCATGTACCAACCTCCACAATTTATCGATAACTACCCAGCACAGAGCCACTAGCGTATTTTCCCTGATTGTTTCCACTCCCATTGCAGTAAAATAGTAGCATCCAAAATTCAAACTAACAAATAAATATTTTTCTAACAGATAAAATTTAACTAATAAATTATTAAATAATTATAAATAAATATAATATTAATAATTCTCTCCTACTTACACTTCACCTTGTTTGTGCTCTATGTGTCAACCTCTAACTTTCGATAAATTACATCT
Organism: Drosophila kohkoa; assembly: GCA_019972355.1. Lineage (NCBI taxonomy): Eukaryota > Metazoa > Arthropoda > Insecta > Diptera > Drosophilidae > Drosophila > Drosophila kohkoa. Next base: position 2,445,305 of record BJEL01000084.1, on the reverse strand, counting down.
CAGCACTGCTAGCGTGCCTTATAGCTTTTGTCAGCTATCACTGCAGTGAAAAGAGGCCACTCCAATAAATTCAAAAATAAATAAATTTAAATTTAAAACAAACAAATAAAATAAATAATAAAAAAAAAAAAAAAAAAATACAAAAAAAAATATAATAATAATAAAACACCACATACAAAATTTACTTCTGCCTTTGTCCCTATTATACTGACACCACCTTTCATCGTGAATTACCGACAGGTATCGATAACTCCAACGCGCAAAATACCAATGTACCTTAAGCCTTTCCACTTCCACTGTAATGGAATAGGCTACCTCACATACTATTAACATAAATATATAAAAGAAAGTTAAGTAACAGACAAACCAGCCACCAAAGTAATATTTTCCATCAGCCAATTAAATAATCTCAAAATAAATTCATCTCATTTAAAACTCATTAAAATAGCTTCCTACTATCCTTGCCACCGAACTAAACGCACAGACAAACGTTATTTTTTTTTTTTTTAGCGTTACCAATTTTTGATAGCGGCAGAGTTGCAGTTTATTTAATTAAATTTTGTAGAACATATTAAAACATGCACTAAACATAAAAATAAAACAGTAAATTTAAGTTATATTGTATCACTAAATTTACCTAAGATAAACCCCTTAACGCTAAACTAAAGATATTAAATACGATCACCACTTAATCAAGACTAAAATCCAATAATACCTAAACCTTAACTAAAGATACTCAATACTCTAAAACTGTTACCAATTGTATTCAAACCTAAACTAAGAGACAGCCAATACTCAAGACTCTAAAACTGTGACAACTATATTCGCTTAGGAACATATGTCCCTATACATTAAGCAATGTAACGGTTATCATTTATCTAGATTAAATTAATATAAGTTAAGCCATTCCCCGCAGCAACATGTTTATATACATTATCCCTAAGGCCATAAAATTGTTAAAGTTGCTATATGAGTAATAGAACAATAAAGAGTACCATCAGACTGGCGGGACATTACCAATCAAAAATATGACGGAGCCCTTTCGTACAGCGCTGTTGTACGAAATGACAGACATTTGCCAGTACAAAAACCTACTACAGCACAGCATCAACTCGATAATCGAAATCCAGCACAAAAACACCTAGCAAAATTCCAACAGAAGCTGCGCAGTGAGCAGCAGCAACAGCGGAGGGCAGCAGCGACTGCGCCAGGTGCACGGGTGACTGATGAAGAGGATGACGATGTTGCAAAGCAGCGAGCCCACTCAAGCCAGCAGCGGCTGAGGCGTAACCAAGTGCAGCAGCAGCACAGGCAGCAGGAACAGCAACAGCACAAGCAGCACCAGAAATGGCAACAACAGCAAAAGCAGCAACAGCAGCAGCAAAATCAGCGTCAACAGCTCCAGAAACAGAAACTACAGCAACAGCAACAACAGCAGCAGGAACAGCGTCATCAGCAGCAGGAACAGCAGAAACAGCAACTACACCAGCAGCAACAGCAGCAGCAGCAAATTTACCAGCAGATCATGGCCCAAAATATGTCAATGTTTAAAAAGTTAAACGACAGAATTGACTCGTTGTTTAATGTGTTTAATGCGTTCCTGCATATGCAAGGAAAAGAATCAATTAAAAACAATCTACAAAAAATCAACTCAAACCTTGACTTGCAAAGCCATCTAGATTTCATTATGGACGTTGAGTGCGCATCAGCAAATGAGCAAATTTATAATGCTTAATTACATTGACGATGCTGCAAATTATCCCCATCCAAATCTGGACTCTGGCCCAAGCCCTATTCCAAGAGTGCTGGCAGATCCAGATAGCCATGGCACACTCAAGATCGCCTTTTGGAATGCCTGTGGTGTGAAAAATAAAATAAATGAACTTGAAATATACATCAGGCAGAAAGCAATAGATATAATGATACTAACCGAAATACGAGCGCCAATCAATGACAGCGTGTTCGAATTGCCGGGATTTGTAACATACTTCGCCGTCAATCCGAACACACACCGCAAAGGAGGTGCTGCCCTCATGGTACGTTGTGGCATCAGGCATTCGGCACTACAGCCAATAAATGAAGACTCGATCCAATGCGCACCAATACTGTTGAAAGCTGCAAACAAAATAGATTCAATTATTATAGCTGCAACATATTGCCCACCGGCGTTTAAATGGAGTAAAGAACACTTTACAAAACTCTTTAAACATTTTGAAAATTTACCTGGCGATACAGCGGCCCGCTTCCTCTTATGCGGTGACTGGAATGCTAAGCATTCATGGTGGGGAAATCCACGTGCTTGCCAGAGGGGTAGGGCATTGTACGAGGCTATCCATGCAAGCCGCAGGTACAATGTCCTGGCCACCGGTGGTGCCACTCACTACCCGCATGATCGCAGGAAGCGTCCATCGGCCATTGACTTTGCCATCACCAGTGGCATTGATGGCAACGTCATAAACATCTCGTCCAGCACTGAACTGAGCTCTGACCATTTGCCGCTTATGATTGAACTCTGTGATAGTGTAAATGCAAATTTGCGCTGTCACAGAGTAAATTCCAGGCTACTGGCCAGAGGTGCTGATATCAGATGCTTTCAGTTGTCTCTTGAGAACTCCATACACCTGACAACTGAGATCAACGTGGCCACCGACATTGACGATGCTGTCAGTATATTATTGCGAAATATACAAACAGCTGCAGATGCCGCGTCGACTCGAGCAAGACCATCAAATGCTGGCAACGGACAGCGAAACAGCCAGAGACAGCGACAAGACCAAAACCTGGAATTAGATGACGACGTTAGAGCACTATTGAATGACAAGAAACGATGCAAACGCTACTTACTCTTGACTCACACTCCTGAGGCTAGACAATGCTATCGGGCTGCACAAAATCGCCTGAAAAAAGCGCTGAAAAAAAGAAAAAACAAAAACATTAATAAACTAATCGAGGGCATAAATACTCAGGATCCATATGCAATACAAAAATTATGGAAACTGACAAATAAGATAAAAAAACAGCCGCAAACAAATCACCCATTAAAATACTATACAAGCACTATTGACGCGGCCGGCAATGTTACTGACAAAATTATATGGACGAAAACTACGGATGAGAAAGCTGAGGTATTTGTTTCCCAGCTGGAAGACAGATTTACACCAGCTCTCTCAAACACGGAGGATGAACGCATGGCCATCAGAGATGACTGGTGTAAGCGACACCAGCAACTGCAACAAAGCCAAGAACTGAACTTCAAGCCAGTAACATTGACAGAAATAAAGATGGAAATTGACGCACTACAGCCGGCCAAAGCACCTGGATATGACAAAATTGAAAACAAATTAATAAAATTGCTACCGCAGAAGGCGCTGCTATATTTGATACTTATTTATAATTCAATTTTGCGCATAGGATACTTCCCCAAACTGTGGAAATATGCCGAGATCACAATGTGTCTCAAGCCTGGCAAATCCCCAGAAGATGTGGCGTCCTACAGACCAATCAGCCTCATATCCGGTCTCGCAAAGCTCTTTGAAAAACTTCTGCTCAAACGGCTGTTTGAGCACAAAGACTTTGCCACTGCAGTGCCCAGCCACCAATTTGGCTTTCGACGTGAGCACGGCACGGAACATCAGCTGGCCAGAGTGACGCAGCACATACTTAGAACATACGAAGAACGTCAATACTGCTCGGCCATATATATCGACATATCGGAGGCGTTCGATAGAGTGTGGCATGAGGGCCTGTTGAGTAAAATCATTAAAATTCTGCCAATAAATTTATATAAAATCATTGAAAGTTACCTGACTGATCGTACTTTTGCAGTCAAATGCAATGACGGAGTAACATCCAGAGTCGGTAGCATATCAGCTGGTGTCCCACAGGGTAGCGTCTTGGGCCCAATTTTATATACAATTTACTCCTCTGACATGCCGCTGCCACTACTCACGCAAAATCGTCGCCATCTGGGGCTGAATGAAAGGCCGATGCTGCTCTCTACATATGCGGATGACACAGTCATCATGTGCTCCGCTGTTCATCCGGCCATCGCGATAAATGAGACACAGCAGTACCTGCACCAATTTGTAAAATGGTCTAAAAAATGGTGCTTCAAGATCAACGCGACAAAGACAGCGCATGTCATATACACGCTGCGTGACATAAACGAACGAGATAAGACAAGAATGATTACTATAAACGGACATGAAATTAAAATTAATTCCAAACACACTTACCTGGGCGTCACACTTGACCGTAAATTAACGCTGGCCACACACGTGACAAGACTGTGCGTTAAAACCAGAGCAAGAGCCATGAAGTTGGGCTGGCTCCTTGGGCGAAACAGCAAATTGGCAAAGGACTGCAAAATGCTACTGGTTAAGCAGCTCATCATGCCAATTTGGCAATACGCTCTATCCATCTGGGGCGCGCTCACCTCAAACTGCCAGATAAATCGCTTGCAGCGGCTGCAAAATAAAATAATTCGCAAGTCACTAAATGCATCTTGGGCAATAAGAAACGAGTGCATTAGAAACACTTACCAGCTGTGCACAATTGATGCCGCGTTTCACGTGGCCAGTGAACGCATGGCGAAATCACTGGCGGCACACCCTAATCCAGAGGCTACAAAGCTGATTAGAGAGCCATTGATTGTGCAACGCCTGCAAAGGCCCAGATACATGGAGCAGCTCGAAAAATATATTAGGCCACTGAGCACAGTTCTAAATGCAAGTATAACTAATGTAACACACTTGCAAATGCAAGGCGAACATCTGCGCATAGAACTAAACCAGACGTATGACCAGCAAATTTTGCGGAGGCAGATTCGGCCGCTGTTACCGACGCTGATTCGTATCCAGGAGGAGTACGATGAAGCCAAAGCGAACGAGCAACGCGAACGCGAACAGGCACAGCGGCAGCAACAAACTGGCAAACAGACAGCTGCGAGATTAAAGGAAAGGGAAATTAATCAACTGAAACGCAAATACATACATGGAATACTCACCAGAAAAGCGATTATGGAGCACATATGTGGCCAGCCAGTACAAATCCAAAAATTAGTACTGCCGGACATCACAGCAGAAGAGCAGCAAAAGCTACGCAGAAAGCCGCCAGAACGTTTCTGCGAGTCAACCATAAACACGCTCCGCAAACGTTTTAGAGATGGCCTTCTTACCAGATGCGACGCGCTGGAGATCACGAGTGGACAGCCACCTGGAATTAAAAGAATTATTGTACCTGACATCACCATGGACGAGCATATGGCGCATCTTGAATGCACAATGCAAACATATGACGAGCTACAGACGGAGCAGCAGCAAATACAAATCATCTGCATTGAAGAATCGCCACCACAGACTAATTCTCAATCTGAATTTCCACTTACCCAACACGAGGTGACAGGTCCAAATTTGGTGCCGGCAACTGCTAACGAGACGCTTGACAATGGCCTTTAGCTGGTGAGCAGACGGCTGGAGCGTCTTCTGGACGAAGAAGATCCGCCTGCTGAGGCATTGCAAACAGCGTTAACTGCCACGAAAAAGTCCAGAAGCAAGCAGAAAGGCCATCGAAACACACAAAGCCCAGCAATGGCGGCAGCAAGCCTCCTAATCCTTGGATGGACCGCCACTGCCAGCCTTGTAAGTATGCCCGCACTGGCCTCACTGCGAGATTCTCTCTTTCAGACGCGACGACGGCTGCAAACACCAGCAGACAGATGCTCCAACCGCCACCCAAACCACTGCTCGCACCCTATACGGTGCCCAAGCAGACTCCATGCCGGCCGGCAACTCACGACGAGGCCACGAAGCATCCAGAAAGACGACCACTGGGCCACTGCCAGCGTCCTGACGCTAAACGATGACCCGCCAGCAATTCGACCGTGGCACTTGTGGCGCACCGGAGTGCGCTTTTCAATTCACCACAGACGCGAGGCGGCCACCAGACGGCCACCTTGAGGACGAATCCGGACGCGAAACAACACTCCAGCCACTACAAAAATACGGAAGACAATCAGAAAATTATATTACTCTAAATATATGACTCTGATTGACACTTACCGGCAACTCATCTGCAAACACCAATTTACATCCAATTGGTGAATGCAGAGTCCACGGGAGGCGATGAACCAGTGGAGGCGACCATGCTGGATGCCCCCCGGCACCTTTTGGATTTTTTCCTGGAAGATTAGATTTTTAATTTAAATTTTTATAAATTACCTGTTGTCATGTTTATGTTTATATCTCTTCTTCTTATCTATGTTCGTACATGTCACAGGGTGACTCAATGTTTGTACGCAAAAAGACTCGTGTAAAATAAGTGTAAAGTACCAGTCTTGTACCGATTAATCGTTTGTGAGCCCGCGAAGGCAGCGCCATTTAAAATATGTATTTAAACAAAATGTAAATGTACCAAATTAACAGCCCAATGTTAGCCATTCAAATTTATACGTTGCTATGTAAAGTAATATAGATAAATTGTAAAATAAAGGCCCTCCAGTAGCCGAGATCAGTTGCTGGAGGCGAGTCGTGCGCCTCGCGCCGAGCTAATTTCAAAAAAAAAAAAAATTGTCAAAAATTGGCTCTCCAGCGTCCCCCCTCTGCTCCCACACGAGCTGCCAGTCCCAGACAAAACTATAATTAACCCAGCCATTGGACAAAATTCTCCTTACAAGAGAAAAAATACAGAAATGGAATACGACTCTGACGATCTCTCAGAATTCCCACAATTCAAAATACCAGTATTTAAGAGCAACTTTGCAATAAGTATACATGAAGCAAACAAGGCGCAAGCCAACAAACAGGACACTCGGCAACAAATAAACGAAAGAATTCCACCATTAGTACTACCTTTTGTTCCAGACATTATGCCTTTGCTGGAAAAATTTTCAGAAAGAAAAATTGGTACCTACAAAACAAAATCAACTGCAGGTAGCGGTCTCCGCATTATCTGCGGAGACATGGCAACTTACAAAGCTGCATTAAATATTCTGAACGAGGACGGCATTCAGCATCACACGCACCAGGTGCGCAGCGAACGGGGGTTCAGAATAATAATAAGGCAGCTACATCATAGCCCACAAACTGATTGGTTGAAAACCAAATTACTAGAGGCGGGCTTCACTACTCGATATATGCGAGTAATGAAGCACCGTATATCTCTAAACCCATTAAACATGTTCGAGGTTGAGATCGACACAGCTGCGGACGGCAGCCACGAGCAGGTCCTCAACATCAATGAACTGGGAAACCAGGCAGTAGTAGTCGAGAAACTTTCTAAGCCCCGCGACCCTGCACAGTGCCACCGCTGCCAAGCGTACGGACACACAAAAAATTACTGCCGACGCCCATTCAAGTGCATGAAATGCGCAGGCATGCACGCCACTACTGCCTGCACCAAACCCAGGCAAACAGCTCCCAAATGCATCAACTGCGATGGAACACACATCAGCAGTTACAAAGGTTGCCCAGCTTTCAAGGAAGCACGGCAAAAGTTGACGGCCTATCGAGTCAACACAGAGCAGAAGCAGCAGCCAATTTTGCAGAATAATAAACCACGCCCACAAAACTCGCATGAACCGCCTCCAAGGCGCCAATTCAACACATCAGCCCAAGCAAACACTCACTGGAAAATCTCACTGAACAACAACAAAACCTTCAGTGAAGTTGTACGTGGCAGCAACAGCAACTCCCATTCTCAGAGTCCAGCTGAGTTACACTTACAAAAAGCCCATAAACAACACAGAGAAAAACAACAACTCCAAAAGCAGCAGAAATCTTCCCCATCACAACATCAGCAGCAAGCACATCCTTTGGGCCACAGCATGATGCATAAAAAACAACAAAGTACAACAAATGGCAACTCAAAAAAGGCTCCAACAGTCACTTACAAGATTGCGCACGGGCGCGCAACTCGTAAGCCTGGCCATAAAAAAACGCGAAATCCTGCACAAAGGCACCTTAAAAAGTACCAACAAAAGCTGCGCCTCGAGCAACAGCAATCTCCAGTTGTTGATCCTCCAAGTGCAACAACACCACAGCCAACATCACCTGCCACCGTTGCCAACTCGCCACAAACGAAGAAAATGGACTTCGCAAACAGCTCTATTTCAAAAATCATTGAACAAAACACAATGATGTGCAGAAAGATGGAAAAAAGAATCGATTATTTGTTCAATATTATATCCGATTTTATTTCAATACACAAAGGAAATAAAATCGTTCAACAAATACAAACATCACCAGTACAGCTCCAGCTCTCACACGAAAGTCCAGACATCTCTATGGAGCTGCAAAATCTTCTAGACGACTTCGAAACACAATATGAGTAGGTGCAATCCAGAAAGAAGATATCCAAATCCAGCCCAAATCAACTGCACAATTGCCTCTCGTACTGGCAACCAGAATGACGACTCTTTTAAAATCGCATTCTGGAATGCCAGCGACGCTCAGCAACAAAATGGAACAAATGAAGCCATACATGAAAAGAAAAGAAAACCATATTAAGATGATAATCGAAACTAGAACTACAGCCAATCCATATACCTTAAATGTGTCAGAATCCAAAACGTATGCTGCAATGCTATGCTATCCACATTCGCACAGAAAACGTGGCACTGCCATCCTCGTATGCTCGGATGATACGCACTCAACACTCCAGCCAATCAACAAAGTGTCTCTCCAGCCAGCTCCGATTGTTCCTGTTACCTGCGAATAACAATAAAAAGATATCGTATTAATTGCGCCTACTTATTACGCGCTTGTAATTAGATATTCTCACATTTTGGCTACAGATGGAGCAACACACTTCTCGCTTGACAACAAAAAAGGCCATCGGCAACTGATTTCGCGATTCACTCTGAAACAAAAACAGACAAATTAAAATTCGCTCAATAATTAAATCTCCATTACAGACCACACACAAAACTGATGCATCTACACTGTCCCACGAAGCACTTGTGGCGCAGTACCCAGCCCACTCACACAGGCGGCAGCCTAAAATATAAACGACAACGTCAAAAAAATGCAGCCACTCCTAAGATGCACATATTATACTTACGATGCTCACCGCACGCACCACTACACGCAGCAACTAACCTAGGGGCAGACGACTTGCTGCCTCACAACACCACTAACGGGCAAGTGCAACACGCTTGCTCACTCACAGAGACGGCGGCCTAGAAGAAAAAGAACGACAACGTCAGCAAATACAGCCTACACACAGATGCAAATGACATACTCACAACATCACTACACGCACCTCCACATGCAGCAACTAACCTGGGGCAGATGATTCGCTGCCTCACATGTTTCACGATGTCACCGCACACACTGTAGTGGTGGGCACTACACGCAGCCAGATGACTCGCTGCCTCACACTATCACCAACGGGCAAGTGCAATACGCTTGCATTGTTCATTCAACAATGCAAGCTCAGACGATGCTCCAATTCGGTGCAGATCCTGGACGAGACAAGCGGGGCAGCTGCGCGAGGGCTCCGTGTTTGCCATGATGAGAAAAAAGCTGTAAAAAAAACATTTATTTTAACTTTTTTAATTAAAAATTTGTATAAGCGTTGATTGTTTACCTTTTCCAAACTTAGTGTTACCAGAAATTGTTACTAAATAATTCCATGTTCAATCTAGTATATTCTATCGTTGCCACTCAAATAATGTCACCACGTAATTGTCATTTCTACTTAGCGTTACCAATAAGGGAACGAGTTTAAAACAAAATATTTATTCTAATTTTTTGTAACTAAAAAATTGTATAAGGATTGCATTGAATTACCTCTTCCCAATGTATTGTATGTATGTAACCAGAATTGGTAACTCAATATTATGTTAACTCCAGTATTTTATACTAAGCGTTGCCACTACATTTTAACATTGCTCACTGTTAAGTTTGCCCGCCAATGTACAATATTCAAATAATTCCTAGAAGTTGCAGAAAAATTGTAATATAAAAAGGAAACAATAAAATAAACCTTCAGTCTGCGTGCTGAAGGGACAGTATTACCATTAAAAAACGCGCCGAGCTAATTTCAAAAAAAAAAAAAAAAAAAATCAAAAATTACCCAAAAAGTGCCTTCGCTATTTCTACGTAGCTCGCGAACGTAGAAAAACCGACTTTTTTCTTATGGGTTTTTACATGGGACGAACGTAACCTTCGACCTGAACGGAAAAAAACTCAGGTTTTGGGTGCAGTGAAAATAGACTATTATAATGTTTACCAATACAAATATACTGTCAGCTGCTATCTTAGCATCACACTCACTATCGATAACACACGCAATAAATCTTAAATTCAAATTCAAACTGCCACTAAATCACACCATCCACTCCCGTAATCATTAAAAACAATAATTTAAACTAAAATAAAAAAGATAAAGGAAGGGAAAGGAAAAGAAAGAAAATCTAAATAAATATAATTAACAAATCATTAAATTAAATTAATTAAAAACAAATCTGTTTTTGCTACGCATCTCTACTTTCACTGCTTGTCCCTAAACATTAAGCCATAACTATTGTAAAAATACTATTTACTATAAAAATATCACTCTAAAAAAAACTTCCTCAACACATCTAAAATTCGAACACCCTTAATTCTAAGCGAAACTTAAGCAATTCAATTCTCCACACCAATGAATTTAAAACTGTATCAAAACCTTTTTTAAACAATGTACCTAGCCGTTAACCGTTAATGGTTCTATGTACAAGATATGCACTCTTGTTTAATTTCCCTTAGCCATAAATATTGTATAAGTTGGTCAGCACCCAATAAAACTTTTGTCTTGTGCGGCTGTCGGAACAATCTCCCTTGTATATTAAAAATCATTGAAGATTTGTGCTTTATATTCATTTCAATTTTCAATGTGTTGTTCGGTCATTATGTATAATTAGTTACGTGATTGTTGAATTTTTTATTTTACTTTATAATATAAATATCTATTTATGATAAGTATATTTTATATAACATTTTATATGTAAATATTTATAACTTATGTATATATACAAATATATATATGTATATAGGTAAAGTTACAAATGCACATACATATACATATAGATAGGTTCATGTTATATTTAACTGTTTAATAATAAATCTCTACTTACAGTTAGACCTATTAAAATTAAATGGAACAATTAACCAATCAGTTTAGTTATTGACGAAGATTATTTTTTAGAAATATAATAATTTAAGTTTGTTTGTAGTTTTACTCATTTTGCGTGCATAAGAGTTACAAAATTAAATACAAAAAAAATATATAATAAATTCCATTGCAGTAAAAAAAAAAAAAATAGTTGCTTCCAATAAATTCAAATTAATAAATAAATCTTTTTTTCTTTATAAACTAAAATTTACCTCATTAAATATCCATAAACAAATGTTGACTACAGTGTCATCTGCCGAATAAAAAAAAATAATAATAAATAAATAAATCATTAAACTTCTTTACTACACAGCACATAACTACTATTATTATTATAATTTTTCTCTCTTTTCCACTGGCTTTGCAGTGAAAATAGGCTAATTCACTAATTTCATAAACAAATAATATAAATCCAAATATAAATATAACACATAAAACAGACATTAATAATAAGTACATCAGCTACTTAATTTGCCTGACACAAGTTACTTTAATATACTTTTTTATCGATAACTTCAAATCACAGATCCTCCATAATCAGCCAACCTCCACAATCAACCAACCTCCACAATTTTCCATATGTTAGCTTGTTTCCACTGGCATTGCAGTGAAAATAGGCTATTTCATTAATTTCAAAATAAATAATATAAATTTATAATAAAACATAACACAAATAAACAGCCAATAATATTTACTACTTTATTCCATTAAAATCAAATTTTCACCTAAAATTAACTAAATCAAACTATTTCCGTCCTCCTTAACAATGACCTGCTTACCATATTAATTAACTGCCAAGATGTCCAAAAATTAATTCCACTGACAATTGATAGCGGCAGAGTTGCAATTTATTTATTAAGAGCTTAACTATGCAAGGCATATTAAAACATGTACATTAAAATTAAAACAAAATATAGATTTAAAAATAATATTTTAATTATAACACTAAACTAAGATTAATTATATTTCCAAGTCTAGTCAACTACCTTAACGCCTAAACTAAATCTGTTACTCAAATTTAATACTTAAATCAAACTATAGCTTCATAAGTTCCAATTGTACCTAAACCTAGCTTACAAGAAACACCAATTACTCCAAACCTGTATTTATTTAGGAACATTGCTCCTAAACCCTGGTAATGTAACTCACAACTTATCTAGCTTAATCTAAATGTTAATGTAAAGTCAATTCTAGCAGGCAACATTTCCTGTAAACATTATCCCTAAGCCAAAAAATTGTTACGTTTTGGATATCGTTTGTGCCAGCAATGTTAAGGGAGGTTATCGATATATCGCGAAGCGATATATAGGAGATAGGAAATGGCAACTCCAAGGGGGGGAATTTGAAAATTGCTCCTCCTGTTAAATAGGAGTTCAAAAAGAAATGTCAACTTTTTTCACGGGAGGTTACAACGTGGATTTTGCTGGCTGAGGGAGTGGATTTTGGATCGAGGTTGGAGACGGTCGGCCGGAAGATCGTGCCGAACGATCTTGCCTGTTTTTTTTTCTCGTCGGAGTTGTGTCAGGAGTTGGCTTTTGATGAAGATTGGAGACGGTCCACCTGTAGAAGAAAATATATAAAGAGAGGAGAGTTTTTGGTGGAAAGATCTGACGCCTGTAGAGGAAGTTGTGTGCTGATGAGTTGAAAAAGCAACAACAACAACATCAACTGCAACAACAATAAGCCACGGCAACAAGCAACTGCAGCAACGGCAAAGAATCACAACAATAACGTTGCAAGCAAGAAGATTGCCAAGCATGAGGTTTTAACAGCGGCGACGGCAACAACAACAACGTCAACCCCAGCAGAGAGCGACGGCAGCTACTTCCAAAGCAACGGCAGCAACAACCAGAGCAACAACAACAACAATAACAGCAGCAGTATCAACTGCAACACGCAACGGCAACAACAACAACAACGACAGCTACAACCAGAGCATCACCGCTGGACAAGCGCGGGCGACCGTCGCCGCGAGAAGGCACACGGCGCTTCAACGACGTGGAGAAACATCCACGACGTGGGATAGTGGGCGAGACAACGCCGCCAACGCTGAGGCAGGAGGAGGAAATCGACTGGTGAGTCCGTTCCAAGCCCGCCCTGTTTCCAACCGCCAGTGCGCTACGTCCAAATATTTGTTACTGTCGTCACGTTGCGTAAACATAAACAGCAAATAATTCTTTGGTTTCGAGTCCTCGATATATATGTATTTTATTTTCCGCCGTCATTTTTTTTTGTTGATCAGCGATTTATAAATGTTGCGACGTAAATTAAAATTATATTAAAGTAAAATAAATTAAAGCAAATTAAAGTAGAATACAAATTAAAGTAAATTCAAATTTATTCTCGTGTAAATAAATGACCGAGTAGGGACGACAAAACACATTTCAATATAAATATAATTAATTACAAATCATTCGCAACGAGATACGGATATACTTAATTTATGAATTTACATGTATGCATTTTTTCTCACCTTACCATACCGCCCCTTTACCAATCCCAAGAGCTCTTAGGCAGGTCAAGGTAGATGTTTAAGCGACGTAATTAAAGGTATTTATATTAAAGCATACGAACATGTGTATGTAAATTGATAAATGCAAACATACCCATCTCCTGAAAGTGTAAAGCATTAAAGAGAAGTTGTCCTTTACGCCGTTGTGGCTATTTGTTGTTTCGCTCGTCCTACTGCGTGATTTATGAATCTGTTCCTTTGCCATTTTGAAGTCCAAATATTTGTTATGATATCTGTAAATAAAAATAAATAAATTCAATGTTAGTTATTAAGAAAAATTCATGAATTATATATTAGTAATTACGATGAACATGGTTGTGTAAGTTTCTCAGCATGGAGGGGAGGGAAATTCCACAGCACTACGCCGGATGAGGAGCAGCCACTGATATAGTGGCCAACGCAAGGGAGATGGCGCCGATGTGGCTATCTCAGGCAGGGTGGGTACGCCGGGGTCCAGGTGTGGCCCTATTCAAACACAAATGGATCAGTGAGTCATATATTATTGTAGTTTTCTTTACTTACCGTCGTCAATAGTTTGTTTTACATTTCCTTTTGTTTTTGCGCAATTTTCAATTGCGCGGCAGCTGTTTTGTTTTCTGTTAGTGATGCGTTTCTTCTGTTATACACAGCTGTTAATATCGGTGAAGTTATCGATTGTGCGGACTGCGGGCCAGGGATGGAACTCCACCTGAGTACCGATGAGCCAGCCGGCGCGGCCCCAGGGAAGACAACCAGTCCGTAACAATATGGCGCCCAAACTGAAATTTGAATTCAAAAAAAATAAAAAAGATAGTTCCATCGATGTAGTGTATGTCCTTTTGTTGAGTGAAATTGTGATCATCTGATGTCTTATGTGGTACGATGTAGTAACCCATAATTGCGCAGCTCTGAGCAGGATTTCATTTAGTGACAGGATCCAAATCTGAATGTCATTTTTTTTGTAGCAGGATTTGTTCATTTTGTGGTTGATGCGCGTGTGTCACTCTTTAAGATGTAATAGAGAGTTTGCAACGTGTCATCGTAGCCTGGTGGCAGCTACGAACAAAGACTGTGATAGAATTGTGATATTAGGTTAGAATTGTTGTATAGGTAGATTCTTCTTGTTGTTTATGTGTACTATTTGTTCCATCTCATTTCGAGTGGCGCTTGGATGTGCGCTGGCCTGATGCTCTATTATCAGCATAGGCGACAGGTGACCCAGATCGATACAGGATCGATTCTGCGCCGCACCTGCCACACAGCGGACACCAATCGAGCTCAAAAGCGAGACGGAATTGAAATAGGCCTCAGGTAGCGCTCCTTGGATGCCATCCATCACGAGAGTGATGGATAGAGCATCTGATTAGTGCTTAGGTGTTTGTCCATTGTTTGAATTGTGCGTAGTAAAGCGTTGGTTAGGTCGTAGTGTGAAGTTTTTCTCTCCCTTCCGTTTGTCAATGTTATAGAATGAAGAAAGGAGATGGTTGTTGTTAGTTTGTTTGAGTTATTTATTTATTTATTAGGAAACGTATTTATTTAAAGTATTTATTTAGTTATTATAGGAGTAGTATTTAGTGAGTTTATACGTAGCAGTAGATTAATAAAAAAATTAAAATGTCAGAAGGTCGTAAACCAGCAGTAGCATCTGAGGTAGTATCAGCAACTGCCAGCAATTCGACGGATACGGGCAGACAAATCTATTCACCGGAGTCGATGGATTCAGTCATCAAGTCAACCGTGGACGCAGCTATTGCGCAGGCCCATGAGACCTACAGGAGTTCACTGCTGGAGGGTATTGCAGCAACGATACGCGATGAGATTCGCGCAGGCTTCCTGGAGATGATGAAGCTGATGCAGGAGACCATTCGGCCGCAGACGGAAGATAGTAGTGGCAGTCGACCCGCCGCTGCGCAGCAGGAATCGATGGCAGAGACAGAAGTAATCCAGAAGGACCACCAGAATGAGCCGGAGCCGCCATTGCATAATCCGCGTCCGGATTATTTGATGAGTTGCACTGAAGATGTGTACGATCCGTGCGCAAAGAACTGGCGGAATACCCGTGAGAACAGGCGTCCAAATACTGGAGACGGACAAAAGGAATTATGTATTATTGAAGAAAGGTTTGGCAAGATACATATATGCCATGGATATACGTACCAAGGATTTATAGAAGTGGTGCGAAACATGAGTAGTCGAGGGCGTTCTTCACAATGCCAACAAGATCGGTATTCACACAGAGTCCCACAGGTAGACTACGAGGTTGAAATCCCACCTTGGCGCGACAAGAGTCCAGACAAGGAAGTAGAGTAGACAACAAAAACGATTAGAGGATCTGCAAGGAAGATCGTTAGAAGTTTTTCACAGCAAGGATACACGATTATCGTGAGCCTGACTTATCTTCTAAGGATGCTAGTGTTGGTGATCCGTTGCTCGCTTGTCTGTTTCAGTTAGTGTCGTGGGTGTAGCCTACGTTGGGCGCTGCAATAGATGCCGGCTGGTCACAAACGATCTAGGGGGGGGGTATTGTTACGTTTTGGATATCGTTTGTGCCAGCAATGTTAAGGGAGGTTATCGATATATCGCGAAGCGATATATAGGAGATAGGAAATGGCAACTCCAAGGGGGGGAATTTGAAAATTGCTCCTCCTGTTAAATAGGAGTTCAAAAAGAAATGTCAACTTTTTTCACGGGAGGTTACAACGTGGATTTTGCTGGCTGAGGGAGTGGATTTTGGATCGAGGTTGGAGACGGTCGGCCGGAAGATCGTGCCGAACGATCTTGCCTGTTTTTTTTTCTCGTCGGAGTTGTGTCAGGAGTTGGCTTTTGATGAAGATTGGAGACGGTCCACCTGTAGAAGAAAATATATAAAGAGAGGAGAGTTTTTGGTGGAAAGATCTGACGCCTGTAGAGGAAGTTGTGTGCTGATGAGTTGAAAAAGCAACAACAACAACATCAACTGCAACAACAATAAGCCACGGCAACAAGCAACTGCAGCAACGGCAAAGAATCACAACAATAACGTTGCAAGCAAGAAGATTGCCAAGCATGAGGTTTTAACAGCGGCGACGGCAACAACAACAACGTCAACCCCAGCAGAGAGCGACGGCAGCTACTTCCAAAGCAACGGCAGCAACAACCAGAGCAACAACAACAACAATAACAGCAGCAGTATCAACTGCAACACGCAACGGCAACAACAACAACAACGACAGCTACAACCAGAGCATCACCGCTGGACAAGCGCGGGCGACCGTCGCCGCGAGAAGGCACACGGCGCTTCAACGACGTGGAGAAACATCCACGACGTGGGATAGTGGGCGAGACAACGCCGCCAACGCTGAGGCAGGAGGAGGAAATCGACTGGTGAGTCCGTTCCAAGCCCGCCCTGTTTCCAACCGCCAGTGCGCTACGTCCAAATATTTGTTACTGTCGTCACGTTGCGTAAACATAAACAGCAAATAATTCTTTGGTTTCGAGTCCTCGATATATATGTATTTTATTTTCCGCCGTCATTTTTTTTTGTTGATCAGCGATTTATAAATGTTGCGACGTAAATTAAAATTATATTAAAGTAAAATAAATTAAAGCAAATTAAAGTAGAATACAAATTAAAGTAAATTCAAATTTATTCTCGTGTAAATAAATGACCGAGTAGGGACGACAAAACACATTTCAATATAAATATAATTAATTACAAATCATTCGCAACGAGATACGGATATACTTAATTTATGAATTTACATGTATGCATTTTTTCTCACCTTACCATACCGCCCCTTTACCAATCCCAAGAGCTCTTAGGCAGGTCAAGGTAGATGTTTAAGCGACGTAATTAAAGGTATTTATATTAAAGCATACGAACATGTGTATGTAAATTGATAAATGCAAACATACCCATCTCCTGAAAGTGTAAAGCATTAAAGAGAAGTTGTCCTTTACGCCGTTGTGGCTATTTGTTGTTTCGCTCGTCCTACTGCGTGATTTATGAATCTGTTCCTTTGCCATTTTGAAGTCCAAATATTTGTTATGATATCTGTAAATAAAAATAAATAAATTCAATGTTAGTTATTAAGAAAAATTCATGAATTATATATTAGTAATTACGATGAACATGGTTGTGTAAGTTTCTCAGCATGGAGGGGAGGGAAATTCCACAGCACTACGCCGGATGAGGAGCAGCCACTGATATAGTGGCCAACGCAAGGGAGATGGCGCCGATGTGGCTATCTCAGGCAGGGTGGGTACGCCGGGGTCCAGGTGTGGCCCTATTCAAACACAAATGGATCAGTGAGTCATATATTATTGTAGTTTTCTTTACTTACCGTCGTCAATAGTTTGTTTTACATTTCCTTTTGTTTTTGCGCAATTTTCAATTGCGCGGCAGCTGTTTTGTTTTCTGTTAGTGATGCGTTTCTTCTGTTATACACAGCTGTTAATATCGGTGAAGTTATCGATTGTGCGGACTGCGGGCCAGGGATGGAACTCCACCTGAGTACCGATGAGCCAGCCGGCGCGGCCCCAGGGAAGACAACCAGTCCGTAACAAAATTGTAAAAGTTGCTTTAAGAGTAATAGTACAATAAAGAATACCATCAGTCGCTTCTGACTGGCGGGACATTACCACTTAAAACCGACTACCCATGACACCAAATTAAACACACTGACAGACGTTATTTTTAGCGTTACCAATTTTTTGATAGCGGCAGAATTGCAGTTTATTTAAATTAAATTTTCAGAACTTATTAAATCATGCACTTAACATAAAATAAAACACTAAATATAAGCTATAATGTACCACTAAAATTACCTGAGATAAATCCCTTATCGCATTACTGAAGATATAAAATATGTTCAATTCCTAAACAAACTAAAATCCAATAATACCTAAACCCTAATTAAACTGTAACCAATTGTATCCAAACCTAAATTAAGAAACAGCCAATACTCAATACTTTCAAAATTGTAATATAATAGTTAAGTCATTCCCCGCAGCAACATGTTTGTATACATTATCCCTAAGGCCCGAAGTGTGGGAAGTTTGGGCCTATGTAAGTAGATTTGCTGGCAGCAATGTAATATTTACATAAATACATTTGCTATTTAGCAACGGCATGGGTGTTTTTGGGAGCGCGATATTCCTGGAAACAGCGAATTTTTTTTGAAGATAATTTTCAATTTAATAGGGAGGAGTTTGGCATCCGTGTGGAGCACCTTCGTGGCACTTAAATGTCAGCTGTTTGTTTAGTGGTGAGCTCTTTTTCGTTGTCACTTCGATAAAATATCGCGTAATTACCCAAAAAGTGCCTTCGCTATTTCTACGTAGCTCGCGAACGTAGAAAAACCGACTTTTTTCTTATGGGTTTTTACATGGGACGAACGTAACCTTCGACCTGAACGGAAAAAAACTCAGGTTTTGGGTGCAGTGAAAATAGACTATTATAATGTTTACCAAGACAAATATACTGTCAGCTGCTATCTTAGCATCACACTCACTATCGATAACACACGCAATAAATCTTAAATTCAAATTCAAACTGCCACTAAATCACACCATCCACTCCCGTAATCATTAAAAACAATAATTTAAACTAAAATAAAAAAGATAAAGGAAGGGAAAGGAAAAGAAAGAAAATCTAAATAAATATAATTAACAAATCATTAAATTAAATTAATTAAAAACAAATCTGTTTTTGCTACGCATCTCTACTTTCACTGCTTGTCCCTAAACATTAAGCCATAACTATTGTAAAATTACTATTTACTATAAAAATATCACTCTAAAAAAATCTTCCTCAACACATCTAAAATTCGAACACCCTTAATTCTAAGCGAAACTTAAGCAATTCAATTCTCCACACCAATGAATTTAAAACTGTATCAAAACCTTTTCTAAACAATGTACCTAGCCGTTAACCGTTAATGGTTCTATGTACAAGCCATGCACTCTTGTTTAATTTCAGCACCCAATAAAACTTTTGTCTTGTGCGGCTGTCGGATCAATCTCCCTTGTATATTAAAAATCATTGAAGATTTGTGCTTTATATTCATTTCAATTTTTAATGTGTTGTTCGGTCATTATGTATAATTAGTTACGTGATTGTTGAATTTTTTATTTTACTTTATAATATAAATATCTATTTATGATAAGTATATTTTATATAACATTTTATATGTAAAAATTTATAACTTATGTATATATACAAATATATATATGTTTATAGGTAAAGTTACAAATGCACATACATATACATATAGATAGGTTCATGTTATATTTAACTGTTTAATAATAAATCTCTACTTACAGTTAGACCTATTAAAATTAAATGGAACAATTAACCAATCAGTTTAGTTATTGACTAAGATTATTTTTTAGAAATATAATAATTTAAGTTTGTTTGTAGTTTTACTCATTTTGCGTGCATAAGAGTTACAAAATTAAATATTGTAATAGTTTAAATATATGCAAATTATGACTTTTGGCTACATTGTTGCCAATTGACAAATATTTATTTTTTCTTTGTATCAATAGTTTGGTTTTAACAAATAAACAAATAAATAAAAGCAAATTGCTGGATTTAATATAAAGTATTTCGATTCAGGTTCTTTTTTGTAATTTTTTTTATCTTTTCAATTTAATAGTTAAGAAATATTTTTAAATCAGAATCGGACAAAAAATGCCAATATATTTTCAAATAAATGTAAACTAAAAATATTCATGAATTAAAAAGGGTATATATATGTACATGTATATATGGGTAGTTCTCTGGTAAATGTCGCGTGCGATCTTTACAATGACAAAAAAAAAAAAAAACATAAGCTAAAATAATTTTAAAAATTAGTGAAGGTTATTCTTAAAGTTTTCGATTAGCTCTATTTTTAGAGCTAAGATTGATTTCAGAAACTTGTTCTGCTTTACGATAAAATATATAAATACGTTAATTTTTTGGTTTTGCGTACGAATTTGTTAATTTTTGAAATGATCAGAACAGAAAACAAAACAGAAAGAAAATTCCAAAACCATTCTTAGCTCTAATTAGAGTACTAATCTAGAGCTATAAGAGTAACCTTTTCTTATTTTTAAAATTGTTTGAGGATATGATTTTTTTTTTTGTTCACTGAAAAGTTGGTCGCAGGCGACATCCGTCAAAGAATTACCCATATGTCTTTATAAATTATAATCCATATACATATGTGAATATAAAGCCCCTCTTACGTATTTGTAAAATGGTGAACTAGTTACTTTTTTCATTAGCTTAACTTAAAGTTAATGGTAATTCAATAAATAAATCAAAAAATATTGCAGTCAGAGATATAATTGCTTAGACATAAATAAAAACACAGAAAAATTGGAAGCATTGGAAGTAAATCTAAAATTGTAACTTTTGATTAGATTACATTTCATTAGAACTATGTTAAGTATACGATGTAACATACGTATTTTCATGATGTAAATATTTTGCGCATAAAGTCATAATTTAATTCGCAAAAAATGTATTAATTTATTTGCACAACTAATTATCAATGTGTGATAAGTTTTGCAAATATTATGATCTAGATACTTGCACTGTAAGTTTTAATGTCAGAATGTATCTGTTCTTAAAATATAAATTTTCACTTATAAAATAGTTTTAAATATAAATAATATGTAATGTATAATTCATTTGTTTGTTTATATGTATTCACGTTGTGTATTCATTTGTATGTACACTTATAAATATACTATTTCATTAACAGTCTTTATTTTTATACATATGTATACACGTATACTTATGATTGGCAATGACTATAAATATGAATATTATTTCTAAAATATAGTATTAAAATATGTACATAACATACATATTTACAATATACAAAATGTTTTTTATATCTAAGTCAATTTTTAATTTATTTTCATCGCCCACTGTTTTTAAATTTTTATGCTTAATATTTAATTAATCATCAATTTATGCCTTTATGTGTACAGAAATATACATTGAAAATTCGATAAAAACAAATAATTAACAATTTGATTGAAGTTCTCATTCATTCGGCTTGTTCAGGTATTTTGCTTGTGATAAATCGATGAAAACCTCATTTACAGATAAGTTTTTAAATTTTGTGTTAAGTAGCCCAATTAAAAAGTTGGTGAAACGAGGTAAAATTATTAAATTACTAGCGAGCTGAGCCTGCAGCTTTGCCTGCGTTGAGTTTTGATATATGTATGTATGTAAATAAATTTCATTTGAGCTGCTTAAAAACTGCCTATAGAAATATTATTAAAACTAACATTTAAAAATATTATTGTGTTCGTTTTTATTCGATGAGCTTTTATTGTGTGAAAATTGTAGACTCACGATACGACTTCTTGCTGCATATACATAAGAGCAGTAACGAGTATTAACGCGATATTTCAATTTGAATGTGACTTATGTTTTTAAGGCATGTGCATTCGCAGACTAAAAAAAGACACTGACCAGAACCCAAATCTTAAAGTTAAATGAAATACACATCTGCAGCAAAGTTTGTATGCTTATCGTGTCTATCAAACACGCACCCACCATAGAATTTACTTTAGACTACCGATTCACCAGGTAGATCAAAGAACTTTAAATATCCACATATTTTAACATAATTGTACATTTAAATCAGTCGTAAATATGCTGTATATGTAAATATGCTGTATATATATATATATATATATATATATATATATTATTAGAATATATATACATTGTATATTAGAATATATATACATATATCTTTATATACTTAAATTTGTATTATATTTTTATCAATTCTTGTTTTTTTTTTTTGTAAATATTCTCCTTGCATATAATGATACAATGCCAATTTATCTACAGACATAAAAATGGAAATTATCAAATTGTAATAGTCGCTATCAGGTCAATGGTCAATAAATTCGTACGTTTTACTTTATAAATGTGTGTATGAACCTACAAACTGCTGCCACTGAGTATATACAATATACGATCACGTACATATGTTCGCAAAGGTATAAATAATATACATATCTACATTGTGTACATTTGTGTATCTATAAATTCATACACATTCCTAAGTAAATGTAAAACTTTATATCATATTTTATTAATTTATTTCATGATCTACTTGGTTGTACAAGTAAAGTAAAATGCCGCAAAATTCTATGACAATTGAACAGAAAAAATATCAAAATTATTCCCAAAATATTAGTCATACAAATTTTTAACCTTATCGAACTCAAATTTTAGTAAGTTGTTAATAACGAAAACTCATACCTAAGGCAATTTTGTATTATTCATTTTGTGGATAATTACCCATTATAAAATTACACCACAAAATCCAAATATCAATTTGAGATGCTCTTGTATGATGTAACCTTATTTCGTGAACTCTGAATATATCTGCAATCCTTGTTATGGGAGACAACTAGTGTACACTCCAATATAGAATTAATCAATTAATGATTAATATATATATTTTGGTACACATGATACTCATAATTATGATGACAGTACTTTCTTGTTATTTGGCACTTTTTTAATAATGGCCGCAATTTAAATATTATATTATTTTAATGGCAATAGTGAGAAAATGGCAAATAACGCTTCTTATTGCACGTTTATTGTTGGTGATTGTTTTTGTTGAAATACATTGATATTTATATGTCAAAACATCAATTAAATCACAAAACTGCTATGAGACGCTAATGGCTCCAGTATCCGAGGTACTGGTTGTCGCAGCAGCATTGCCAGATGCTGTGGATGGAGTATCAGATGTATTGCGACGTTTTATAGTCAAGGTGGGGGTATCAATTGGAAGTACAGCTGTTTGGAGTCCGATTCCGATCCCGTTGACAGTACTGTTGCTGGTTGCTGCGAGATGATTACTTAATTGTTGCTGAAAGTGCTGTGTAAAACTGCTGTTGAATAGCGAATGATGAGGATGCGCTGCGTGAGGATTCATATACGGACTATGACGAAGTGATGCTATCGATGCTGCTGCCGATTGAGAATCGTAATTAGCCACGTCATTTAACACAATATTGTGATCGTCTCGTCTCTTTGTCAGTTGATTGATGCTCAAAGGATTGTTAATGTCGTGCGGATTAGCACCAATTGGATTGCGATGTAATGATGATGAAGTTGTTGGTAAGGGAGTTAACGATGTTGAGCTTGAGGTTACTACCTTATTGGCTGACGTCGTTGCGTTAACAGGCGCGTTATAAGTGTTAAATACATTTGTTGCCAAAGAGGTAGAGAGGCTGTGGCTTTTACTTAAGCTGATGCTGGTATCCGTGCACGAGCTCGTGTTAAAATGATAGACGTTCGATTGAAAGATTTTTTCCGTAGACAGACTTAAGCCCATACCTAAATGACTGAAACGAGTGCCAAGCATCGTGGCCCTCTCATTAGCTGATGTTGTCGTCGGTGCTATACTGGTTCCCATTCCGTTTCCGAGTCCCGACGACGAGGTCGCTGACGATGAGGCACTTGAGGTATTTGGCGTGTTAATTATGATACTTGTTGAAACGCTACTCGACGATCCACATCCTTTCGTTTGCTGAGTATTCGTAGCAGTCGACTGCTCAGCATTGACTGCAAGTGAAAGCATACTAACTGTAGCCAGCGTCTGTGGTGTTGCTGGACTAGTTAACATATTTATATTCAGAGGACTGGCAAGGCTCGTCGTCGTTGAGCTTTGTAAGCTCGACAAGCCACTCAGGCAACCCGGACTTGACATTGACTGATTTGTTGACTCTTCTGTATCCTCAGTATCTGCCATTTTATTGGTTTCCGCCTCATCGCCACTTCCCCCACTGGCACCAGCTAGATCAGCGTCATCATCGTCGTCGTCGTCCTCATCGCTCAGTTGACTCATGTTGCCAATATCATCCATACAACTACCGTCATCCTGCCTTGCGCTTCCGTTCAACGCCTCCATGTATCTGATGCACTTCTTTTTACGCCTAAGTAAATAAAAAAAAATATTAGCAACATTTATTAATTGAATCATGCACAACCTAAATACCAAAATACATAAGCATTCCGTAATATAGTACATGATTATAATTTCTATAAGTCATGCACAGGGTGCAAGGACCCATCACTACAAAGTAACAAATATCATATAAAACAATAATTTTTAAAATACATATTGACCGTGCAAACAAAATCAAAAAAAAAATCTTTAAATTCTTCTATCTTATGCATATGTAAAAATTTTTTATGCCGATAAGTCATTACATATCATGGGTATTTTTTATGAAGAAAAACAAATAGAAATATCTTTCATTTAATAGCACAATAATTAAAATTAAATCCGCTAAATGATTCTTGAGACAACATTCAATTGGTAGTGATTAGTTTTATTATAAAATTAACCTAACAGTGTAAATATATAAAAATTTCATATCAATAACGTGCTTACTGAGAGTTAAGACTCTTTAAAATGTTTCAACGATAAAAAAAGGTACAGGATTATGAACAGATAAAGCAAAGGAAACAATAAACGGAATGCAGAAGAGTAACAAAAACAAATTTTTGAACACGATTGGAACAACTCAATTAGATAGAAAGCTATTCATAAAACAATAAATAACTGTAAGTAAAATATTAATTAAAACTCAAATTTCATATTGACTTTATGTTGTCTATTGCAATTCAAGACTTCATTATTATGTTATCAAGAAATAAAGCAATATATTGACACAATATTTACAATATACATATTTAAATATGGTTTTTGTAAAACTAAAGATGGTCACATATTCAAATCAAAAAGCAAACAGCAACAACAACAACAATAAGAACATTAATAAATAGCTCTTACAAAATAGCTATCATAATATAAATATCTCAATTTTTAAATGTATATAAGTTTAAAAATATGTCCAAATTTTTAATTAGGAATAAATATAATACTTTTCCTTTTATATGTACAGTTTAAGTATGCACATACATACATACAAATGTAGACATTTAAGAGATATTTCCTAAGTTCGTTTGTTTTTATGCCACATTAGCAAAATTGTCAATAACAAATTAACTTTGAAAGAAATATTGAAACATATTGGATTTTTTAAATTTTCACAATTATAAGACAATTGGTCATTGCCCAAAAAATTCCAAATTCTTTTTTTTTGATATATTCACTTTAATACAAAAATAAAAATGTTAGTGAAAAGTATGCTAATATGGGGTAAGCTATTTATTGAAAGAGCTATTTTCTTTTTATTATTTGAAAATATTATTTGATAGCAAATTGGTATACACTGACTTAAATATGTAATTGTAATTTATTTACTGATTTTTTGCAGAGCAGAAGCTCGAAGGTCGAGTGTACCAAGCAGTTCAGTTTTAATTGATGTTATCCTGGAATTTGCCTGCTCATTTCAACGTCATCATATCCAATCTTTACAAGTTGACGTAAGTTGGAGGTGCTTGGGGGGATAACTGTTGAATACTTGCTGTGGTCGCAACTATTCCACCTCCATTGTTACTACTACCAAGAATGGAACCAATAACGGTCTGCTGTGCATGTTGTGTGTTTCCATTAATAGTAGATTGTATTGTTGATCCATTTCCATTGCTATTGGCCAGTATTTGTAAGTGTGTTTGTGCTAGCGATGAAGATGTTGATGAGGACGAAGAGCTCGACGAGGAGTTTGGTAACATCACTGTGCCTCCTACACCAACTATGCCGGTCGTAAGCATGCCGACACTTATGCTATTAACACCTGAGCCCCCGACAATGCCGCTAGCGTTGTTGTTGGACACTGATGAAATGGCGCCCAAGCTCATACTTGGACTGAGGGAAAATCGCAAGTGGGCAATATACATTTTATAGGATAATTTAATAGTCCAATATATATTTGGTATAGCATTAGAAAAAAAAGATATTACTTAAAATTATCCTTTGACATTGTTATCTCAAATATATTGTCTGTGGGTATGTGTGCGGGACTTATCAAATCTTAATAAATGCTATCATAAATGCCTACAACCTGAAGATTTTAAAACACCATCAATAGCCAAACCTAAGCTGTTTATACCTGAGCCCCCATTATGCCACTAACGTTGTTGTTGTTAACTGGTATGAGCTTTGGCCTATACTTGAAATTAAGTAATATAAATTTTGGGTTCAGAATCATTTAATAGTCTAATAAATATTAAATATAGCATAAGCAAATATAAAAATACGACGGGAGCACGGGACTAGTGCCCAATTATTGTTAATAACTCGAATAGGAATAGCTCTTAAAAAAAAATGTCCGAAGTCTGAACACTTTAAAAACAACCATAATTAATGTGTGACAGCCTAACATTAAAAAAATACGTTTAGAGTTATTCTATATTATAGAATATATTAAACTCTTGAACTAAAAACACAAAAAATAACAGTAATAATAAGGTATTACTAATTGTATTGTAATCAACCTATAGATTAATATTACATTTTAAATTTGAATTATACTCGATTTGTACAGAGAAATGTGTTGTCTGTGTATACCGCCTACTCAAAGAAGGAAGGTAACAGCAACTCATTAGCCATTAATATAAAAAAGATGAGAAATTTTCGAATTTGAAACAATTACTACCATGAGAAGTAACTGAGTGAAAAACCGATTGTCTTCAAAATTCATTAAAAGCTTTTTACAATGATTTCTTGTATAGCTTTGGTGATTGTTCGCTCCAACCGCATGTCAACAAATGAAAATTTAAATAACAATAATTACTCTAAAATCAGTCTCATTTAAAATTTGAAATCTTAACTTTTCACTCTAAGTTTGTAACAATTTCAAATATTCTTAAAATGTTCCCAGCATCACGTCATTGAATTGAAATTTTACACTTTAAATAGTGAGTATAAATTTAAAGAATTCTCAAAAATGGTTAGCGGCCATCGCACAATCATTCATTTTGTAACTTTCGTATTTGTTTAAAATTAGTATTGTGATACATTGTGTATACATTTATAATTAAGAAATATGAACTTCATTTTAAACAGTTTGTATATCAGAATCGTAAGAAAAACAGCATTGTATTTATCGAATTTTGTCATAAAGTTGCACATGTAACCTGGTTTTATATCAGATATTGATATTAATTTGATGTTAAATTTTATAATCTATAGTATCGCTTTAGATTTGACCATCCGCTATCAATGTCAAATATAAAATCCAATGTATTATTCCTCTTTAACAAAGTACAATTAATACATAGTGCCGCGTGTATTACAACACTTTTTATAGTTGCACGCTGTTTAAATTGGCTTTAGATATTTGCAACGCCCACTTCCACAGGAAATAAAATAAAATTTGAATAGCAAGTGGAATTTTAAAGCTAGATTCACGATTCTTGGTACAAACAACAATAATAACAGATGGTTCAGAAAAAATCTTACAAGTAATTTTATATTGCAAAAAACGGCTGCAACTGTCAGGTCTTAATTGCTTTGGTAGATAATCATGAATATTTTATTCTGTATTCCTCTACCCATAGGGTAGAAGAATATTATAACTTTTTGCCGACAGGAAATGTATGTAACAGGCAGAAGGAGCCATCTCCGACGCTATAAAGAATATATATATTCTTGATCAGCGTCAACAGCCGAGACGATCTAGCCATGTCCGTCTATGTGTCTGTCCCTCTGTGAGTCTGTCCGTATGAACACCTAGATCTCAGAGACTATAAGAGATAGAGCTATAATTTTTCGACAGCATTTGTTATATTCGCAAGCAGATCAAATTTCTTCAAATTTTTGCCACACCCCTTTCGCCCCCAAAAATAAAAAAAAAAAAGCGAATAACAAACGTAATTTTAAAGCTATAGCTGCGAATTGGTTGTGATTTCTGAAAATTTGGTGGAAGTTATTAAAGAAATACTTTTGAATGGGCAAAAACACCTACTTACTAGGAGTCTTAGTTGCTTTGGCTGGCAATCTGGTATATTGTGCCGTCTATGATATATTTTAAAAGCGGCAGTATATCGATATACCAAATATACAATTTGGTATATTTTGAGAATACCGCTAAATATATTGCTTTTATTCAAAATAGGTAGCGGTTATCTCACAGCCGAGCACACTTGACTGTAGCTTTCTTACTTGTTTAAATATTGTACTGTATCAATATATGGGTAATTCTCTGAAAGATGTCGCGTGCGACAATCTATAAAGTAAACAAAAAAAAAAAAAACCCCCCGAAACAATTTTAACATAAGGTTATTTTTAAAGCTCTAGATTAGTACTTTAATTAGAGCTAAGAATAGTTCTGTTTTGATAATTGCAAAAATTATTAAATTTGTACGCAAAACCAAAAAGTTAACGAATTTATATATTTTATCGTAAGACAGAACAAGTCCCTAAAATCAATATGAGCTCTAAAAATAGTGCTAGCTCAAACCTTTAGGAATAACCTTCACTTATTTTTAAAACTGTTTTAGTTTATTTTTTTTCACTGTAAAGATGGTTGCACGCGACATCCGTCATAGAATTACCCATATATAAAATATCCTTTGGTTTTATTTCTACTATTTTTATTATTTTTACGGTATATTAACTCGGTAGAAATTATAATTTATACCACAATATTTTGCTTTTATTCAAAATGGGTAGCGGGCATATGAATGTCGAGCACACTCCAATGTACCTTTTTTTTATTTATTTTAATATTCTTCGTTGTGGGATATATGGATATTATTTATTTTAACTATAATACAGCTGTTCCATTAGTTTGCTGTCATAGGGCAGCAGATATCTTTCAGACGAGCACAATCGATTGAATCTATTTAAATTGTTAGTATGCCTACACCCCATAATAGACATTATTTTTTTTTTTTAAGAATACCTAGAATTTATCCACAAGTGCATGAAAAACCTTTAAATTAATCTCTGATCCTTAGAGCTTGATTTTAATATTATATTTTATACTTCATTATGGAAAAGATTTCACATTGACGAACTTATATTATTGCTTGTTGTTGTTTAAAGTTTGGTGAATGGTGGAAATTTTTTAGTCGTGACAATTTTCTATTTATTTCTCATGCCCGCAAATTCTCAAATTGTTCCCGGAATATGTTTAACGTATTTTCAACTAATGAAATGTTTGTAATGTATTTTCATTTATAAGCGAGATTACCATTAGATAAATTTAAGGCAGTCGAGAGGTTTACATATGAATGCTAATACAATGCAAAATCATAATGATCGTCGTATAAATCATGTGGTAATTGGGGAAGAACATATGCGGTGTGTTGTAGATTTGATAGTGATTTTGAAAAATAAGAATTATGGGAGGTCTGGAACTATTTACGAAATTAAGAATAGCACCACTTTTTAAAATTTTTTTTGTTTATAAATATCTAATAAAAATAGATAAGGTGGAAAGTCATTCAAAGACTATTGGTATGATATATTTAGTCGTTTATTTTAATTTTTAGCGGGAAAATTGACGAATAAAATAATAGCATAACTTATAATATTATCGTGAAAATAAATTTCGAAACTTGCGCTAGTCGTACGTACTTTCCTTAATTTTCTCGCTAAAACCATTTAAAAATAATCAAAGTAGTAAACCAAATATAAAAAATTATGCCATTTTTAATTTTAATAACTGAATATTAACTGTTCATCAATGAACTTAGTAATTTTGATGACATATGTATATAGCACCTATTGACAACATGCAAAAAAATATTCATTTGTTTATGTCTATGTATATGTATATGTAGATGTAGGTGTAGATGTAGATGTAGGTGTAGATGTAGATATTGGCCCTCGTACATATACATATTCACTTGGCCCTCGCTTAACACGGACTCTTTTAGCACGAACTCGGTCTTACACGGTTACAAATTTGCTCCCATCCCCCTTTTAAAACGCTAAAAACCTCGTTCTTACACGATTTTTTGATAAGGAGCCACCAAAATGAGAAAATATGTTGAAATAAACTGTCTTTACTATAAATGTCACCAAATGCATTTCAAATTTAATATGAATAGAAACATATGATCTCTAACCTGTTAATTAATTATATGAAGCAACTTTTTTAATTTAATACCAACTTTTAATTTTGAAAATATGAATGTCATGCATTTATTAAAGGCATATGCATAATAACTTTTGGTTAATTTTGAACAAATGTATGAAACTTTAATAAAAGCAGACCAAATTTGAACAATAAAACAAGTAAGAAAGTTACAGTCGAGTGTGCTCGACTGTGACATACCCGCTACCCATTTTTAATACAGGCAAAATATTGCGGTATCATTTTCAAAATATACCGAAAATACTAAAAAATACTAAACATATACCAAATGCTATGTTTGGTATATCGATACAGTACACCATTCCAAATTTACCATAGACGGCACAATGTACCAGATTGTCGGCCAAAGCAACTCAGACCCCTAGTAAGTAGGCGTTTTTGCCCATACAAAAGAATTTCTTTAATAACTTCCACAATTTTTATCTGATCGCAACCAAATTTTCAGGAATCATAACTACTATAGTATTTATTGTATATACCAAAATTCGTAACTAGCTTCAAAATTAGGCTTGTTATTCGATTTTTTTGATTTGCGGAGGCGGAAGTGGGCGTGGCAAAAATTTGAAACAAACTTGATCTGCGTGCAAATATAACAAATGCTGTCAAAAAAAATTATAGCTCTATCTCTTATAGTCTCTGAGATCTAGGTGTTCATACGGACGGACGGACAGACACACAGACGGACATGGCTATATCGTCTCGGCTGTAGACGCTGATCAAGAATATATATACTTTATAGGGTCAGAGATGTCTCCTTCTACCTGTTACATACATTTCCTGCCGGCACAATGTTATAATACCCTTTGTACGCTGCCAATTTCGAATCTTGCGAACGTAACCCCGTATTTTGTACTGAAGCCATGTTTCGCTTAACACTATTTCGCTTAACACGAGGATTTGTAGGAACCCCCGTGTTAAGCGAGGGCCAAGTGTATATGTATATGTATATGTATATGTATATGTATATGTATATGTATATGTATATGTATATGTATATGTATATGTATATGTATATGTATATGTATATGTATATGTATATGTATATGTATATGTATATGTATATGTATATGTATATGTATATGTATATGTATATGTATATGTATATGTATATGTATATGTATATGTATATGTATATGTATATGTATATGTATATGTATATGTATATGTATATGTATATGTATATGTATATGTATATGTATATGTATATGTATATGTATATGTATGTGTATATGGATATGTATATGTATGCAAATGAATATGCATATATTCATTCGAATGTACTAATAGTTGTATATGTATATGTATGCAAATGAATATGCATGTATTTATTTGAATGTACTAATTGTTTATATGAGTGCAGGTTTGAAAAATTAGGAATACGTGAAAATTTAATTCATTGGCCTTATGTTCTTAAACTAAACTGAAATCCTACATTCAAAAATGCATTCACAGTTACATCGGACTCTTCTGCAAAAATAACGTAGTAGGCGCAAAGAACCAAAAGTTTAAGCTTTTTATACGTGTGTTTTTTACATAATTGTGTAAGAAAAAAATGTCGCAAACGTTCTTTTGAAAGACGGAGTTCGATATTTGTTTATTAAGTTCAAAGCACTCAAAGAAAAACCTACAGTTCGCAGTTCAAAAATTATAGTTTGGTTTAATGATAGGTGTTTTTACACCAATCGACCTGCAAAGTTTTATGCAATTTAATCACGCATATTATTAATAGGTTATTATTCATTCGACCATATTCGCCTGCAAGATAGCTGGTTTCCATATATTGAAAATTCAATATATTTAACATATATATTTATGCATTTATCACAAAAAAAATAATACAAGTTAATTCAAATAAATTGTGCAAGGACTGTATACCTTTAGTTTAACTTTATGTTTTCGAATTGACTAAAATATAAAATATAAGAGAATAAATTTGCATACTGCAAGTGTTATCTTAATTTCGCAACTCTCTAACCAAAATATAAAGTAGATTATCGTAAATTGTCTTTCTGGATACGGACTATAAAAAGTTTTAATAGTCATGTTATTTCAAGTTTTCAATCTTCACGCATTTTGTAGTTTTTCAAGCACGTTTGTATAACCATACGTATATGTTTTTGTGCGTATTATAGCTTTTATGTATGTGGGTAATGAAGTAGTATATGTATTTTAGGCGAATACCTACCTGCAGGGCTTGCACCATTGATTTTGCTGATCCAGACCAAATCGAGCTCGACACTTTTTCATATTGTTACCTAAGAAGAAATTTTTTTGTAGTTGTTTTTGTTTGGTAACTATAGTTGAACAGTTATAATTAAGTATTATATTGTATTTTTTTTGATTTTATGATTACAAATTAATAATTTACTTGCAACTTTTGTTAGTTTGTTAGAAAATATTCAAAGCATTCATTACAGTAAAACAAAAAACTAAAAAAAAAACTAAAAATGGAAGTGAACTACGTAGTACAAGTTTTATGATACCAGCATACTATATTTTTGACTAACGATAAATAAAAGGCAGTATGTATATCTTACCCTTGAATAATGAATTTAATAATAATAAACTAATATATGTACATTCAAATATACGTAACGGTTCACGCTCGATTGAAGCTATATCTATTTTCAGAATTTAAATAATATTCAAAATCCTGCTATCCCATTCAAAGCTATTATTAAAATGTCATAAAATGAATACCCTGAACAATAAGATTGTAGTTTTTATTTAAAAAACGTCAATTATGCAAGATCTGGATTATTAGTATATCTAATTGTTTAAGAATAAAAACTGTGATTTTGACGAAATTGGATGTAAATAAATAATATAATAAATATAAAACATAAATATGCATGCAATAAATGGGTATGAAGAAAGGCTATATATTTTGCATATATATAATGCCTTATATATATGTATGTATATATAATAATCATGATATTTCAAGTTTTCAATCTGCACGCATTTTGTAGTTTTTCAAGCACGTGTATATATATATATATATATAAATGGTATTATATATATGCAAAATAATATAGGAAACTGGGACAATTTTATATATACTAACGGTGCAGCGGTTTTTTTTAATTTACATTGCGTTTATGGATACTCAGACAATGAAAACACATAATCCGGTGAATGGGTGAAGAAGTTGGAAGATTAGTTTACCACACTTATATAAACAATATTTTAGACAATGTCAAATTGTCTTTATTTGTTGAAATGTATAAGTTACCATATCTACTAATTTTTTGTTGGTCAAAATAGTATTCATTTGTTGTATTTTTTTCCGATTTATTCTTAAAATCTATTAAACATCACTCAACCTGCCTTCAATTTTAAAGCCTATGCTGCAACGTCTATATATTGTAGTTATTTTTTATACATACATATTAAATAGTGCGTGATGTGACTTTTTTTAGGTTGACTAATTTGGAAGCTCTTTTCAATTTTGTGTCAACACAAATTGATGACATACATATTATTAAGGTTTATATAATTGATTTTTAATTGAATAATTGATATAGTACATATGTATCGTACAAGAGAGTTTAATAAAGTAAATCTAACCTCCTCCGTCGTTGCTCGCCTCTGGCTTCCGCTTCCGCTTCTTTCCGCGTGTGGTGTTCGTGCGTGAACTCCAATCGGGATACATTTGCATGTGCAGTTGGCGTTCCCGTCGAGCCAACTCGTAATATTTAGCCTGCTCCTCACGCCCCAATGCATGCCACTGGGGTTGTGAGATGGTCATATGCGATTGCGAAGGTGTCGCAAAAATTGAGAATTGTAGGTAATAGTAGTATTTGTATTCAGTACAATCGATGTGGATTGATTATTTTAATTTAAGTCGAGGCGATTGATTTAATTATATTATATATTTTATATTATTATAAGTTATATATGTAAAAAAAATTTGCGCATATCGGAATTATATAAATATACCTTTATTATAAGTATTATATATAAGTATTATTTTCTATATTTAAGGTAGAGTATATTGCGTTATGCGCAAATTATTTTTTTTTTAAGTAAGGCAATATGATATTAGATAAAAATAAATACATTATTTAAATATGTATAATAATAACGCCAAAAGGTTAAAGTCCTGTCAACGAAAATATCACGAGAACACGTTCGATTATAATTAGATGATATTCTGCGTAGATACATTTTATGGAAAAGCTTTGACTGATCGATCTTATAGACGGTTTCGGGTGCATGCATTAGCCAATTGAAAGTTCACATGTTTAGAGATTTCTAAGTTCGTATATATATTTTGTGTTGTTTAAATTCTTATACTCAAAAATCTATGGAAATGAAAGCATTAAATAAAACGATATTATCTTTTAATATTTTTTTCTCATTTATAGACATTGATCGCCAATTTTAACGTAAAGAAATATTTTTTGTATTCGTGTCATCGTAAGTGTATTATGTTGCCAATAATTTCTGCACACCTATTACTTCAGAGGACAAACCCTGATAAAATTTTTAGTCCGAAAACTTTTTCTACGGACAAGGAGCATACGACGGGGGAATACTAATCAAGGTAGAATTGAACGCCAAGTGTAAATCTAGAAAAGCTAAGACATTCCTTTTAACCGAGAATACAACAGTTAAAATAACAAAATTGTTTAAGAAAAAAGAAAATTTTGTCAATAAATTTATTAATTTTTAACTTCAATCCTACTAAATAATACTTAATTTTTATGGTCTGCCAGACATCATTGTAAAGAATATTATAACTCTTTTGAAACTCTTTCTATATTTTTAGAACTATTTTATCAGTAAAATAAAATACGTTAAAAATGAAAATCCGAAATCTTTTCAAATGCAGTTCTAGACAATATGACACTATGATCAATTTTATATTGCAGTTAATAATACACTTCTAATTTCTGCATGTTATAGGTGCAAGCTGTAAATAAATAATGTATGCTAAATGTGAGAATCATACAATCTCCTTTTCCAACACTTCGAATTTTATGTTCAAAAGTTTGTTGCGGTTGTTGATGTTATTTTAATATGATTTTAATGTAATTTTTGATAAATAATATAATATTAGGTACGGTACGAGAATAAAATGTATTCTAAGTATTTACACAAATTACATTGATAAGTGTTACTTGAATTAATTAAATGTTATTAGTTCAAATTGTTGTTATTTTGGTGGATTAGTAACTGATGTGAAATGTGTGTGCTGTGTATGTTATTGTTAGTTATATGTGTCGTATGTAAAAATATGCAATGTGTTTTATCAATGAAAGATTTTTTAAC
The DNA here is from genome assembly GCA_019972355.1 of Drosophila kohkoa. Classification (NCBI taxonomy): domain Eukaryota; kingdom Metazoa; phylum Arthropoda; class Insecta; order Diptera; family Drosophilidae; genus Drosophila; species Drosophila kohkoa. Next base: position 2,409,355 of record BJEL01000084.1, on the reverse strand, counting down.
AAAATCGAACACAAGGAAAAATAAAAATTGAATGCAGTTGTTTAAAGAATAAAATAAGAAATATAGAGAGAAAAAGTGTTACAAATTTGACAATTTTGTGCAATACCTCCCGAATCCGCAGTCGATCTGTCTTTTTTACGCTTTTTCTTTTTTGACACGTAACCGTAGTTATCTCGTGCGCTCCACCCCGGATACAACTCCATATGCAATTGACGCTCTTGGCGCGCCTTTTCGTAATATTTGCTTTGTTCTTCGCGGGACAGTTCGTGCCACTACAAAAATGCATCATTAATGTTGGAATCAGTTAATTTTTTGGTTTTATTGTATACTTTATCGAGTATATACATATGTACGAGTATATGCCATATATAATGCAGTTGTATATATATATATATATATATATATATATATATATTCATATATATGTATATATGTATATATATATACATATATAAGTTGGACGGCAAATATAAGGTCAGTCAGTGTGTCAATTACGTTACTTTGTTATTTATAAAATAATTTCCTATTATTTATTTTTTAATATCCTGTTGTGAGTCGAAATGATAAAACTCTGAAAACTTAAATGCAGATTGTTATTTTGGTACAACCTTTCAAAAAATACTTAAAACTGCAGCTGAGTTGTAAAATTTATAATTTATTTTTGTTGTTCTTTGTTAAATAACTTACCCGTCTTCCTAAAATCTGATTGATTGCTGCTGACTCTTTCAGTGTACATTCGGCAACTACTTTGGCACGCATCTCTTTCATGTAGAGCATAAATGCATTTAAAGGTTTTTTAATATGTGGTTTCTTCTTATCATTCGAACTATCTTTACAGTCATTTGACTGCGAGTTTGATGAGCTTTTGGTATCCAAGTTTCTGCAAAATTTAGAAATAATAAATAATAAATTAGTAAAATAAGGTCTTCAAAAAATAAATAAAATATAAGATGAAATAATACAAAATGTATCACAATTAATCTTCAAAATCATAAGAAAAATCATTTTAAAATTGACTAAAAATTAAGAAAGAATGTTATTGGTTATTACATATATAACTATGTAAATAGTTTATTACATTAAATAGTACCCGTAAAAACAGGCATCGCATTCTGCAATTGTTTATGGGATAACTCTCAAGTTTTTATTCGATCGCAACATTAAGGTAATAGTAATAACAAAGCCCAAGGTGGTAATATGCAAATCACTTTATATACTCGCTACTCATAGATTAGGAGACCACAGAAATCGCTTGCGGAATTGATTCCGCTGACAGCAATTCCACTTTTATCGTTTTTGACCCAAAGGCATTCATTATACCCGCTACCCATAGGGTAGAAGGTTATTATAACTTTGAGCCGGCAGGAAATTTATGTAACAAGTAGAAGAAGGCATCTCCGACCCTATAAAGTATATATATTATTGATCAGCGTCAACAGCCGAGACGATATAGCCATGTACGTCTGTCCGTCCGTATGAAACACTGGATCTCAGAGACTATAAGAGATAGAGCTACAATTTATTTGCGACAGGATTTGTTGTTTGCACGCAGATCAAGTAAGTTTGTTTCAAATTTTGCCACGCCCCCTTCCACCCCCTTCCACCCCTTCCAGTACTTAACGCAAGCGGAATAAAAGTTGATTGATAGCGGAATCATTCCGCTCAAAATTTGTCTGTGAAATGAACTATGTCACCGTGGAAATGAAGCGGACTTGCCGATTTTTGTGACATTCCTGATATTCTTGATCAACGTGAACAGCCAAGACGATATAGACATGTCCGTCTGTCTGCCCGTATAGGTACAATTTTATTGTATAGGAGTTGATATTGTTGCACGCAGATAAAATTTGTAGATTCATATTTTTGCCACGACCACCACATTCGCCCCAGTAAACTGAACAAAAATATCGAAAAGAAAACGTAATTCGAAAGTTTTATACAAGATTGTTAATCCAATAATAAACATAGTTAGTTTTAATGATTGATTTTTTGCGATCCGATAATTATAAGGTATTTAAGAAATAATTTTATATGTCAAAAAATCGGCTGTTGCTGTCAGTTCTTAATTTGGTGTTTGGTATAATTTGAATTTATATTTGCAATATCGAAATATATCTTTTGGTATATTTCAATATTTTAATGGTTGAAGTTGGGTAGCGGGTATCTCACAATCAAGCAAACTCGACTGTGGCTTTGTAACGTTTTTTTTGTTTGAGCGGATGGAAAAGAACTATAGGTTGTGGTTAAAAATAATGCTTTAGCTTCGGTACCCCAAACATAAAACTTTTATTTTACTTTTTAATTACATTTTTTGTAGACGGCTTCCAATGCTCAAGTCGTAAGGGACGTCAAATACAGTGATACCTTCACAATTATTGCTAGGAGCACCGGTTTTAGTAGTACCAATTCCAGTTGGAGTATTTCCATTCGTTATTTTACTCTCATTTGCCGTCGTCAAGGAGTTATATTGAGTCTTTAACACATTAGAAAGCGTACGGTCTTGAAATGTAGATACAGTTGCTACTGTTGAAGAGGAAGTGGCGATGGTGGTTCGAGTAGCGGCCGAAGTTTTTGAACACACCGGCAGATTGGCAATTGAAACGACAACGTCTTGAAATACCTTCTTATTATTCGTTGCGCTGATATTTGGTAATAATGTTGCAGGTATATCAATGCGACGTGCAAATCGCGATTTCCGGCGATTATGATATCCACTGTTGTTTGAAGTAGAAGATGCAACAAGAGGACCCGTTGAGCAACTACTGTTACTACTGGTCGGTGGCGTCGATGGCGTTGGAGGGAATTGAATGTCCACCAAGTAACTGGGATCGCTAGTGCAAGGAACAATGTTGTCTGGTTTAAATGCATGAGCAGTTATTGGCGATGAGTTTAAAACAGGACAATTCTTTGACATGCCATCTTTTGGATTTTGAACAGGAGCATTTGTTTCACTTATCATGGTATTCTGAAATCGAGATTTTGATGCGAATTCCAACACAATTTCCGCAGCAGTACTGCAGCCAAGTTGAATTGGTTCTGAGCGTTGATCAGATATAGAGCTAGGATGCCAAATACACGGAGGCGTCGCCTCTTCATCGCTATTACTATCAGTATTTTCACCTTGATCATTGCAAAAGGTTTTTTGATTGAGCACCGTTGCGGTTTGTGCCAGTATGATATTTTCAATGTCGTGCAAGCTGCGTGAATTTATATCGGGATCTTGCGTGTGGGATGCCGACGGATTCCAAACATTTTCGTGCTTCACTTCCCGTCTATCACATTCAGCAGATAGAGCAATTGCTGCTAGTGCCATCGTATCATGTGTAAGCTGACGTTGGTTTGCTCGATCTACATAGCAGGAACCATTTTCAATATCTGGTGAAAGTCCAAGACGTTGCAAGCTTCGTATATAGTAAAGTTCTGCGCTGCTCCACTGCTGATAAAGCCTTCGCACTTGCAATATCATATTATCAATTTTTTTCCGATTACTCTTTAATTGCATTTGGACAGTAAGTTCAAGTGCTGTGCTTGAATCTTGTAATTTTCGTTGTTCATCGTCAACATCATGATCGTTAGCATCGTACGAGGATCTAAATGCTTGTCGGGACGCACTTAGATTTAATTGAAATTTTTTGCAAAGCAATGCCCACTTTTCCAAGCCCTTCTTAATATCAAAAAGGATGTTCTTTTGCTCCCGAAAAAAGTTACTCCTGGAGTCAATGTACGTTTGTTTTCCTATTGGACTTTTCGAATACTTTTCTCTCTGATCATCGAGGATATGATTAATGTTCTCTTCTTTTCGATCAGTTTGAAGGCTATCGTCAGGAGCAATATCACTAAGGGTTCTAAAGTTATTGTTGTTGTCCTGCGTAATTTTCGAAGGTGATGATGACGATTCAGTTTCTATTGACGTTTTTTCCAATCCAGGGAACTCAAACAAATGAAACCTAAGATCTCTTCCCATCACTTCATGGCGTTGTTGTTGAGGTTGCTGCAGAAATTGTGCATACATCAACTGAGTTGCCAATAAATTTTGATGTTGTGGTTGTGAAGAGCAATTATTGTTGTAAATACGAGTCAATAATGTATCACGATTGTGATTCCACGAGGATTGCCCACGTGTCAGGTCCACGTCCAGTTTCGACCACTGCTGAAATAATTCACGATACTGTTCTTGACGTAATATATTTTCCGACTTAAATGTCAAGCTCGTTGCATTATTAATCAATGGATTATTGAATATGTGCTCCATAATAATCGAATTTGCATTTTTAACGCATTCATTCTCTGATTCATTGCAGTGATTATCCAATTCGCTAATGACTGTTTGACTATGCTTTTGTTGTTGTGAAACTGATGGGGATCGGGAACCAGATTCATTTAAAACCTCTTCTGGAATCTTAGTTTCAGTTCTAATATTTATATTTTGTTTTGAAATCAGTTCCGTATAATCAAGGGAATGTAATTTTACAGGATCATTAATGCAGTCCTTATCCATAACAGCTACAGTGTTTATGTAGGCTAATATTTAATATGTTTATTAACTACTTGGAAAGGAATTTTCGCGTGATTTGCAGTTTAACAGGTTATTTCACTGTTTACAGTTTCTTACATTTTACCTATACGCACAACACATAAGTTCAAGAAACACTAAATTCAATTTATTTGACCGCTTAAAGCTGTAGATTTTAACTGTAAACTGTAAATTTTAAGAAAATGGTAGTTTTATTTATATCTAATTATTTCATTATTATATAATAATTTTTTTTACAGTATGTTTATATATATGTATGTTCCTATATAACCACCAAAAACAGAAAGTAACCCAAAATTCTATATATATTCTAGTTTTCAGTGCATGGTCTTACTTGAATATTAAATAAAAATTTTTGCCTACATGGAGCTTGGAGAAGTTATTTGGAGACATTTTTTTTTTTCAAAGAATACTTGCTTATGAAATAAGTGTTCAAAATCGAACAAATGCTTTTTGAAAAGCTAACATTTTTATGTGTAAATAGAATTTAAACTTTCTCTTTCATTCTTGACCTGCACCATACAACTTTTTTTTGCACTTGGTGTTGCAGGCTCTCAGCATGTATGTTAATCACATGAAGTATTATTCTCTCCGTATGTCTGACATTCTCTCTCTCTCTTATGCTGTTATGCTAGTGGTTTTAGTTTAATGTTATCCAGATATTTGCCTCCTGCCTTTGTCACAATTGCTTTGAAAATATGATTTTAAAATAATGGAAATTTGTGTATCTATAGTACATCAAAATATTACCTTTATGCATATGTGCGCAACATGTATATAAACATACTATATATACACAAATATACATTTCTTAAATACAGATATACCTAAACATACATATATACATTTTTTACATTTTTATTGTTATTTAAATTTCTATTATTATTCACAAAACAAAAATACACATTTTTTATAGGCAAAAACATTATTTAATATATTACACTTGTACCAATTTCATTGATAGCAAAGAAAAGTTGATTAGATTGTGTGTTTCGCGTTAAAAAGCTTTTTGCAGTGCTTGGCAGTTGACGGGGGTTGACGGAAATGGCTAATTGTTGCATATCGCATTTTATTTAAAACTTATTGCATTTCGGCCAAGTCTTCGATATTTTATTGAAATATTTGATTTTCTAACAAGGATATACGCAGCCTGGCTCAACAATTTGACGAATTACTTCCGACTTTCGTAGCTTCAAAGTTAACCATTTTCAGTGGTTGTCTGGCCACGATAATACCTACGCTCTCTCTCTCTCTCTCTGCTGAATATGGTTCTCTCTGAGAATGCAAAAAAAAAAAAACCGGCGTGCGTCTAAAATGAGAGAGAAAACTTGCGTGTCGAGAGAGTAAGCGCATTTTTAATTTCTCTACTCTGAGAATAAAAGATTTATTTTTTTACTTGGAGTAGCAGAATATTCAATCAGTAATTATAACTTGTACCAACTACCCGGTTACCAATTTTCTATGCTTTTGATAAAATATAGATATTATGGATAAATTAGTTGTTGGTGTTCAGATTAATTGATTTCTTGTTATGGCAGGAACCAAGTTATTATACAACCCGAACGACTTTTATCGCAACACTTAAATAAAAAATGAATAAACCTTATATAACATATATCAGTAATCGTAAATCAATAAACATATGTGCGGTAGATATAAGTATATAACAAATATTTGAAAACCTTAAAAAAAAAAGTTCAAAATCTAAAAAAAAAAATAAATTATTATTAAGGGAATCACCGAAAAGGCACCCTGATTCTTCAACTATCAACATATCGTTCAGTGCAATAAACTGTTTGGGAACTGTTGTGCAACAATGGCGCCATCTGTGTTAAGAAATTGAAATAGTGGGATCTTTTTGTAAATGTTCTTAGCAAATTCATCTAATATAATGGGTAACTAAATTTGCTTCGAAGTGTTTGGCAATTTAATTTGCAATTAATTTATGTTTATCATAAAAATAATATGTTGGTCAACGACCAAAGAAATACATAAAATTTGTTTTTAATATGTATGTTTGTATTTCATTTGCATGACATGAGTTTTTTGGCTTGTTTATAATTAAATTTCGGCAGATGATCTGAAGTTGAAGCAAAACACGTTAATTAGTTTGATCCCATAAATATACCGAAAATATACCAGCCTGATCCATTTGGTGTTTATAATTTTTTTTACGATGAAACAATTCTAAAGATGATCTAACATCATAACAAATAAGTCTGTGCAGCTGCATATTGTTGTCAACAAAATTGTAGATAAATTTCACTTAGTTTCTAAAAATTACATTAAATTAATTCAACTATTAGGGAGCAACTTCGAACCATTTACGACCATTAAACAAGATTCCCAAAACAAATCTTATCACAGTACTATTGAAGGGCAAATTTAAAATACAAGTTTGAGATCTAACAGCACATTTTTATATAAATATATTTAAATTGCACCATAATCCCGTATATTTGCAAAAATGCCTCACTTAGTAACTCAAAAAAAATATATATACATAGCGACCACAGTACCATTGGGTTATTACTATCGCTGACTGCAAGGACATGTGCAATTTTTCTGCTGCGTACTTAGTTTAATTATTTTTGAGAACTAAAATTTTCATTGACGGCATATTGTACAATTTTAATCCGAAAAATTGCCATTTCGTGACACTGAGACTGGGGCGACTTAAAATGTGGGAATTCCAAATACATAATAAATAATAATAATAAACTAAATTTTAAACAACAACACAAAAAATCTTAAGTAAAAATTTCAACTTGCTAGTATTGGGTCATGCGTTCTGTTAGTGATATGAATAACGGTCAAACCAATTTAATGTTTACTGCCAAATGATACATACTTAAAAAGTATAAGCTCGCGAAATCACCAGACAAATTCATTCACAATATGAAAATATGATATTATTGTGGTTACTTTACTAATAATAAAAATAAAAAGATGTTGAACTATTAGAAATTACTTAATATGTATACCATTTGTATATATCAAAGGCATAGATTTTAGTAATATTTATTTGCCGAATTTATTTAGTACATTGCCTATCTGACCGTCCGATCGAATGTAAGTGCTTATATATCAAATTGATTAATTAATATTAATGTATTATTACGTGCATAATAACTAAATTTAAGCACCCTTACTCTAAAACTACGTTTGCTTAAATATTAATTTGTTAGCGAAGGCGGAAGAAGGCGTAGCTAAATTCTAAACCAAACTCTATCTTTCTTTAAAAATTAAGAGAATTGTCATAATTGGCGGTAGTTCTTAACCTGATTTGTCCCTGATATAATAAATAGTTCAAACATATTTAAGTGTTGTGAGATGCGCACGTACCCATCGTTTTTGTGAAATCGCTTTAAAATTAAGGGGCAATGCTATTCATGTTAGGGGATGAAATCCAATGCGCAGACGCATAGTTTTTGAAAGGGCCAATAGGAATGTTTAATATATATGAATGCACATATGTATGTGACTAGGCATGTGCGAGATTTTGTGTATGCGTAAGTATGTATGGGGGTTGCGGTTCAAGTGGGTTGCGGAGCGGGGTAAATTAAATATGGCGTCCGAGAAGTCCCCACTTAATGAACCACTGCGCAAGTATTATGGTCGTGTTAATGACCGAGTGTGAAAGTATGAGATTATGGATCTCAGTATCTTAAGAAAATGGTAAAAAAAAATATATTAAATATTGTTTTGATTTTGAAGAAGACACTCATACATATTAAATTTTCAGTTTTCCAAACTTTTTAGTATCAATTTGTCAAATATCCTTTAAAAGTATTAAAATTTTATTTCATCCGTTTACGTGCAACACACCAACAGTTTGAAAATATGAATATATATAGCAAACCGACAATCATGATAATTAATTTAATATATACATAAATATAATTTGTTCTTACCTTGAAAATCGGTTGTTCGTTGTACTATCTTGTATACCGCCTTCCTGTTTCGAACTAGAAGTTACAATTGATTGATGTGAATTTAAAACGTGGTGAGGAGTCGCATGAACAGAGGGCAAAAGGCTTGGTGAGAACCGAAATGGGAAATCGCTGTAATTATAATTATTTATAACTTAGATATTCAGCAAATATACTATTTAAATTTAATTTTAGTTAATTGCATTGTCACCTCGATAGCGTTGTATTTATTGGCAACGAAGAGGGATAAGGGGATCTAAAACTAGAAGCTGTGTACACTGACGGCGTGTGCCTGAAAATAAATGTTTGAAAATAAGTCAGAAATTGTATAAAATAATAAACCAAATATAATATATTTATATAAACGAGAACAAAAAATACCACACTAAGTAAAAGTTCGTGAGAGGAAAAAATAACAAGCGATTAGCAAAAAATTTTAATATGTACAGCATATGAAATTATTATTATCCCTTTTTTTCATTTAGTAGCAACTACGTGGCATTTTATTTGAATCTAATTAAATATTTTACAAAAATATAAAAAAAAACAAATTCGCACCAAATCTTTCTTTCCAGCCGAGTCACAAATAACAAAAATTGTGTCCTCGACAATATGAATACAAATAATCTTAAAAATGTTTTTACTTATTAAACATAAGATAAAAGATTAGTGGTAGCGGCCGACCAATTCGATCAATTTGGCCATTGCTCTGAAGTGCTCTCACGGTTGCATTTGTTGTCCGGAGTGAACAAACGCGGCACCCATCGTGCCGACAGCTTTCTCATGCCCAACATTAAATGCAGGATATGACCCACGCGGTCTTTTGAGATGCGCATCTTAAATACGAGATCGTGGATTTTTGTCACGTTATCCTCCGTGGCAGCCGTTTTCGGGGCACCAGGGCGTGGCTCATGAAAAACCAACGTGCGACTACTTTGGAACGCGTTAAACCAATTTTTGACGGTCGCCATAGAAGGAGAAGAGTCACCGTACACAGTATCCAAGCGCTCTTTGATTTCGCTGCGCGATTTCCCTTCCAAAAACAAGAATCGAATCATAGACCGATATTGCTTTTTCTCCATTTTTCTAAAATCCGCGGACACGTCCGATTCCACACGCAGTCAAAACAAAACTACGAGTCCGATTCTGCTGAAATTTCGACAGTAGCCGTCTACGAGAATGTACTACACGATAGTAAATTTCTCTTGCGATAGTGACGCCATCGGGTAGTGAGGCTAAGTACTTTTCGGACTGCCCTCGTAATGCTGATCAGGAATATATATACGAGTACTTTATGGGTTCGGAAGAAATTCTTTGTATATAACATAAAATTGTTCGCTTCGTATTTTAAATTGGAAGGTTTTTAAATATCATTATATATGGATTTGAAGGCGCATAGCAAAACAAATGCAAACAAGAAATCTACAGTCAAGTATGCTCGACTACCCGCTACCCATTTTTTCATAAAAGCAAAACAGTGCGGTATTATTCTTAAAATTTACTAAATTAAAAATTTCTGAAATATACCAAATGTTATTTTTAATAAATTAATACAGGCTAAATTCAATTTATTCTAGATTGTCAGTCAAAACAAATAGCCTCAATTGATGTTTTTGACATGTAAAACTATTTCTTAAATAAATTTTATGAAACTTTATTTGCGTGCAAAAATAACAGATGCTGCCTAAATTATCTCATACGGACATACAGATAAACGGATATGCCTATGGCGTCTCGGCTGTTGACGCTGATTAAGAATATATATGGGGACATATATGTATCCATCTGTTTTTACATATATTTCCCGAACACACAGGTAAAATACCCTTTTCACTGGCTAAATTACCTCTGCTCCTAGTGTTCATAATTAATCACGAAAGCTACCCGATACACATTTTCAATTGAATTGAAAATAGAGCGATATTATTCCAGAAATATAGTACGCAAAAATACGCAACATTTGTATATCGATATACTATGATACTACATTCAAAATATAACAAAGAGTAAAACATAATCTAGATTGTCACCAAAAAATATGTACTATAGCTTTAAAAAATGTTTTTAGGTGTCTGCTGCTGATCCTCATACGGAGATGACTTTTCTGTCTCTTACATATATTCTCTGTAGGCACAACATACTCTTCTCTGTGTTTAGCAGGTATTAATATCAAGCATATGGAGGAAAAAATTGAAACAAATATAGCGTTTGACGAAATATGAAATATTAAAGACTTTTGTTTCTTTTATGTATTAATAATTTTAAAAAATGTTTGTAGTAACAAACAATTCTTTAAACTTAACATTTATGTACAAATTATTAAATCATAAAATTCGGGAAAAATAGTGGGCTTACGAAAAGAATATTGTGGGTTAATAAACTTACCAAGAAGCAACTTGAGACATGTCTGGACTTAACATCGGATATGGGTATTGGCCCGTTGTAAATGGATATAAAGCAGGACGAGCAAGACCTGAAAATATATATCACATATAATTTAAAAAATTCAAGTTATATGTATAATATACAAAAATTATTTATATATATTCTTAATCTGTATCTATATCTTTCCGTTTGTTTGCCAAACCAGATATATTATATTTTTTTCTATTCCCGCGGTTGCAAAAATCGAAAACTAAATTCAATCTTATCATGGCTATATCACTACCACTTATAAGGATTTGGAACTCTGTGCCATTAAAAAGTGAATGGAAATACTTCAAAGTATATGTATGCATGTATAAGAGATATTAGCTTACCTAATTGAAGGAAAAATACCTGACGAATAAGGCAAAAGTCAATTAAACGTGGCTTTTAAGAATAATACATATGGGTAATTCTCTGGTAAATGTCGCGTGCGACCATCTTGACAATGACAAAAAAAAAACATAAACTAAAATAATTTTAAAAATTAGTGAAGGTTATTCTCAAAGGAACTTAGGACCTTGTTCTGTTTTACAATAAAATATATAAATTCGTTCATTTTTTGGTTTTGCGTACGAGTTTGTTAATTTTTTCAATTATAAGAACTGAAAACAAAACAGAAAGAAAATTCCAAAACTATTCTTAGCTTTAATTAAAGTACTTATCTAGAGCTATAAAAATAACCTTTTCTTATTTTTAAAATTGGTTCAGGTTGTTTTTTTTTTTTTTTTGACTGTAAAAATGGTCGCACGTGACATCCCTCAGAGAATTATATGTATTATAATATATGTTTTTTAATTTATACAAATATTTGCGTACAATGCTTATAACATTATTGAAATAAACGTGCCATTATCATTGATTCCATAAAAATTATTTATATAAATAATTACATAAAAATTTTCAATTTGTCTTGACATGTCGTAATAGAGTTTAATTGAAAACTTGTTGTTCCTCCACGATAGTCACCGTCTCTGAGTTTTTTGGTGGTCTACAGTAACAATGAATTTCTCAGTGATGTTGTCATTTCGAAGTTGTATTACACTAAGCCAATGTTTTATCCAAAAAAAAGAAGAGATGCACGTAGCAAAAAATTAAAAAGGGGATATGGCCACGACCGTCCCTGCTAAAGCAATCAGCCGCGGGCCAACGTGGCATTGAATGCCGAGGGTGGTGGTGTGGTCGAAAAGGAAAAAGGGATCTAGCGACGGTAAAAAAGGATGTCATTATTATGTGGTTGTGCAACATGTTTTTATTCATTAGGGGCTTTTTTTTAGATTTCGAGTTGAATGCGTTTGGCCAAATTAGTGATACGGATATCTTTCATTTTATGTCTACTGTCGCTACCCTTTATCTAAAATTTGCTTCACAGCTTAAACAACAAATTTGGTTTAGTTTTTTTTAAGAACTATTGAGTAGACAGTTATTTGTAAGCATGCAACAATAAATATTTTAGTTATATTTGAATAAAACATTCTTATATACTTAAATATTTTTCTAATGATTGGTATAATATATAAATAATTCTAAAAGAATTATTATGCTGTAAACTGATAAGTAAAAGTCTATTGATTAAATATTCAATTGTATTAATTGTGCAAGAGTATTAAATATTCGTTATGATTCCGTTGTACGCGATTGCCAAAAGTGTCAACCCTGTCTATTGTAAAAATATCTTATTAAAGCTTATTTGCTTTAAAGCGAGGAAAACCGGTCTGTCCTCTTTCTCTGTCGCAATCTCTTTTTGTTCTTTTGTCAATGCATCCATTTTAGAGTATTGAACGTACTTAAGCTGCGCATATCATTACGAGCATCTGAAAGAGGCATGTGCTGATGCCCATGATGATGATGCTGATGACGATTGCGATCTCAATTTCGATCCTGGGTTGCTTAGGGTCACGAGGGTTGATGACAACCCGCTGCTACAGCCTATACCCGATTATTCGTTTTAAGTATAGTACAACAGAAAAACACGCACGACACGGTTGCAACCTTGTAATCGAGTGTGTAGAAAGAAAATACGCCCCTTTTAAAAATACTAATAGCTCAGCAATTAGGCGTTTTTATTGCAGCAGCGGAAATATAATATGCCAAAATACATTTATTTTCCAATATAGAGAAGTTAATTATTACAACAAAGATGTTTACTATTTAAACTGAAGAGTAGTTATTCAGCTCTTACGCATAAACTCTTGAAAGCTTTTGATAATTATTATTATGTGAATAAATAGAATTAGGGAAAACAAGTAATGTTGTATTTGATATGTGATATATATCCGTTTTCTTTTTGTACTAATTTGCAATATTTAAAGCATAAAATCGCACTGTTTTTTTAAGTCGGTAGCTTTCCTACTTGTTTCGATTTGTGAGAGCGGAGACTTTTTTTCATTGTGTAATTAATCGAATCGTTGGCAATAAAGTAGAAAGTTACGAATCATAATAATGCCCCTTGGAAATGCCTCCTTCTATCTATTAAATTTATTTTCTGTTGACACAAAGCAATAATATCTATCTACTGTAAAATTCATTTAATTTTTCTTCCTTCTTGAAATTAATTTAAAACATAATTTAGACAACTTGACTACCAAAACAAATACTAAAATACCTTCCTACCATTTTGCAGCATCTAAAAAAACATGTATGTTTCATGAATGGCCGGTCGTCAAAAGATAAAGCAGTTATCTGAGATTCTATTGTGTTATTCAATTATTAGAATGCTAGCATTGTTATAGATTATAATACCGTGTAATCCGTCAGCAGCTCTTAAGTGTATGCCTTTTATTTACGCCGCTGGTTCCCATTAAGCAACCGACTATTACCATTAACAGGCCCTTAAACGGCCAACCACCGCAACCCCTAGGAATAAAAATACGACAATCAAACACACACAATGAGGGAAATTTGGCAGAATGAATGAAAGGATGCCATAATCGGGCATACACACTCACACATAAAAATCGTATCATGCACAATTATTATTTCATAATTTGTTTGCATTTAGCCTTTAGCTTTGCGGGTGAAAAAGTCAATCCTTTTGAATATATGTAAAAATTCTGACCTAATATAGTATCCTAGATTCAACTTCACAATTTGGGACTTAAAATATTTCCTGAATATTTATTTATATTATATAAATATTAATTATTTATGTTATATGTAATGATTTTGAATATATATTTAACAAGTGAGAAAGCTACAGTCGAGTACTCGACTGTGAGATACCCGCTACCCATATTGAATAAAAGAAATATATTTTGCGGTATTTTTCTCAAAATATACCGAATATCCTGAAAAATGCTATAAAAAATATACCAAATGGTATGTTTGGTATATCGATATAGTACCGCATTCAAAATATACCATAGACAGCACAATATACCAGACTGTCGGCCAAAGCAACTAAGAGCCCTAGTAAGTAGACGTGTTTGCCCATACAAAAGTATTTCTTTAATAACTTTGACAATTTTTATCTGATCGAAACCAAAGTTTCAGTAATCATAACTAATATAGTAATTATTATCTATACCAAAATTTTCAACTCTAGCTTTCAAATTACGCATGTTATTCGATTTTTTTTCCTTTGCGGGGGCGGAAGTGGGCGTGGCAAAATTTTGAAACAAACTTGATCTGCGTGCAAACATAACAAATACTGTCGAAAAAATTATAGCTCTATCTCTTATAGTCTCTGAGATCCAGTGTTTCATACGGACAGACGGACAGACACACAGACGGACATGGCTATATCGTCTCGGCTGTTAACGCTGATCAAGAATATATATACTTTATAGGGTCGGAGATGCCTCCTTCCACCTGTTACATACATTTCCTGCCGGCACAAAGTTATAATACCCTTCTACCCTATGGGTAGCGGGTATAAAAATTTATGTTTTTATTCCCGACACCACAGGGTCTATCGGCAGCTTTGCGAAATGCACTTATGTATGACAGAATACACATATGTATGTATATGTATATGCATCTGCAGAATTTAAACTGCACCATTGGTTATTTCTACCGTTTTTTAGTATAACTTATATGTAAAGGTTCTTGTAATAAATATTCCTAAACTAATTTTTTATATGCAATTCATCTAATTTGTAATGCAATAAAAGTAAAATTCGAATGTTATGTTAAGAATGTTTTTTTGTATGGTGAAAATTTTTTGATCGAAATTGTTTTATACAACAGTGCTATTTTAAATTTCGCAGGTGTATATATTCAATAATACATACATAAGCATTTATATATACCTCGTCATTGATTCATTGTGTTTATTACATATATATTAAAAGGGTCATTAAACTCACCTATAGCTTTTGGATCTAATTGATAAGGAGGTATTCCACAATGTGCAGGCGGAGGTGTTGCTAGTGGGTCACCATTATGGCAAAAGAAAGGCGGTAAACCAATTTTATTTGCCTGCAAATATAAAGTTGATATATCTAATTGTAACATATTCTGAATTAGGTCACTGTTTTCTGTTAGTATAAAGTATATATAAAAGCGAGTTGTACTACATTTAAACAACATAATGTAAATATAATTAATATTATTCATATTTGCCATATTTTCCATATCTACTCCAATGTATGTATGATAATTGCAGTAATCGAAGGAATTACATATTTAAAGCAATAATAACTTGTAAATACAAATATACTTAATCAATAACGATATCTTACAAATTTAACCTTCTAATAGCGAAGAAAATACATACATGTGATATTTATCAAGTTTTATATAAGGGTTTTTAAATTGTTTTCCAAAAAAATGTGTTACTTGTTGCTTTCAAAATAAGACATTCTGTGTAAAACTTCAGTATTAGAAAGAAGATGTACTTTACATATCTACATATTTGAATTAAATAAATCATTTGTAAACAAATGTCACCTGAGGTATTTTTGTCGAAATGTTTCGATAAGTTTACAAATGTGTGTTGTGAATGTAGTTATCTATCTTCATAAATACAGCGCTGTGTGCATATGTGTGTTTCATATCATCACCTACATATATTGTTACGAGGTACTTGGGACTTGATGAATAAAACAACAACATGCAAACGACAGAAACAACAACCATAATAATAATATCAAGCAACAGAAATGGCAGCAGCAACGTCGAATACAAAGCAAGCGACGAGTCAGCGAAACTGAAAATATGTCTTTGATGTTGCCGCCGCTTAACGAATATAAAAAGTGCCGCCAACGCTGCTCTCTTCCTTTCCCGCAGCGTTTGCTTGGTCTACTAAACTCCTCCACGCTTACCACAATAAAAATCATCACTTCATAGGCAAACAGAATAATCGACTAACGTAAGTTGCTGTTTTACCCATAGATCAATTATATTTGAAGAATGTTTCCTTGTACCCTGTATTAAGTTCTAGTGTAATATCATTCATATTAAAAAAATCAAGTAAGAAAGCTACAGTCGAGCGTGCCCGCTACCCATTTAAAAACAAGTAAGAAAGCTACAGTCGAGTGTGCTCCACTGTGAGATACCCGCTACTCATTTTTAATAAAAGCAAAATATTGCGGTATCATTTTCAAAATATACCGAATATACTGTATAAATACTAAAAATATACCAAATGGTATATTTGGTATATCGATATAGTACCGCATTCAAAATATACCATAGACAGCACAATATACCAGATTGTCGGCCAAAGCAAATTAGACCCCTAGTAAGTAGGCGCTTTTGCCCATACAAAAGTATTTCTTTAATAACTTCCACAATTTTTATCTGATCGTAACCAAATTTTCAGGAATCATAACTACTATAGTTATTATTGTATATACCAAAATTCGCAACTCTAGC
This sequence comes from Drosophila kohkoa, assembly GCA_019972355.1. Taxonomy (NCBI): domain Eukaryota; kingdom Metazoa; phylum Arthropoda; class Insecta; order Diptera; family Drosophilidae; genus Drosophila; species Drosophila kohkoa. Next base: position 2,392,648 of record BJEL01000084.1, on the reverse strand, counting down.
TTTAAAGTTACGCTTGTTATTCGATTTTTTTGATTCGCGGGGGCGGAAGTGGGCGTGGCAAAAATTTGAAACAAACTTGATCTGCGTGCAAACATAACAAATGCTGTCCGTCCGTCCGTATGAACACCTAGATCTCAGAGACTATAAGAGATAGAGCTATAATTTTTTTTCGACAGCATTTGTTATGTTTGCTATATTTTTTATAATAATACCCCAAAATATATATTTAGTATGTTTGTAGTATAATTGGTATGTTTTGAGAATAATACCGCAAAATATATTGCTTTTATTCAAAATGGGTAGCGGGTATCTCACAGTCGAGCACTCTCGACTGTAGCTTTCTTACTTGTTTTATTTTAAATTTCATATACATATAATATTGCGACTACCCAATATTAATTAATGTTATTTCTCTTCACGAAAAAAATGCTCAGACGCTTTTTATTTTTTATAAATTATCGATCGTGATTCATCCACATGCATTCCAGTACTTAAGAAATATCTTATACAATATTTATCTGATCGCTTCTAAATTTTTAGAAATCATAGGGCATAGTAAAAATCTAAGACTAATTTGATCAGCTGTTATTTTATAGATGTTCAGACTGAAAGCTAGACAGACGTGCCTATATCATATATTAACGCTGATCAGAAATATGCTCTCTTTTTCGTGCTATATTTCACGAAAGGTAAAGAATGACTTTTTTTTTAATTAATCTTTTTCTAAATAAAAAACAAAGTTTGTATCATTAACGTTTCAGTATATATCGGAGTCGCTAGACTTCTATCTATCCTTTTTTTACTTTGAATTGGCTCAATATGTTTTTGGTTTTTTCTGTTAGAAACATCTGAAATTGTTTTCGACAGGTTCCTTTTATAGTTGATAGATCTAATAGGCATAGCAATTATCAATGAGTTTATATATATTATTAATCTAGAGAAAGAATTTTGTTTGAACCTTTTATTTGGTGGAGTAAAAATTAATTAAAAACACGAAGCTTAGACGAAAAAAACATTATACTTAAATGATTCTGTATAAATGAAATTGGACGCCATTGTTTAAAAAAAATAAATGCAGCGGAAAATTTGGGGGTTGTTCTATGTCTCTCTCATTATAAGAAACGCCAGAGCCCAGGACGTCGGTACTTTGGGGGGTGATTGTTGGCTGAGGCTGCTATCACTGGGAGTATGACATGTAGCTGGGGTTGGAAGCACTGCTTTTTTTTTAGATTGCTTCCTGAGCTCGTCGGATACTCAGACGAATAGTACGTATGCTTTGATACATATATGTATATGTGTATATGAGTGCATAAAATATATACATACATATATGGGCCAGAATTCAGGTGAGCACTGGTGGTACTATGTCTCTATGTATGTGTGTTTGCGCCTGAGTGTATGAGAGTTCATAGATTGGTATTGTTTTTATACGTTAGCCAGAAAGAGACAAAGTAAAAGAGAATCTCTATATGCACATGTGTTTTGTGTGAGGTTATACCAAGAAGTGGCAGATATTATGTATGTGTACAAGCTGAAGCTTGAAAGTACTACCACAAAGAACACCAAACGATTTCAGGAATAGCAAAAGCAAATAAAGTCCAACTACAACACAGAATGGATCAGAGCACTATAACGAACTGCGATGATTAATAAGATTTAAAATCGTATTTATTTTCTTATACACAAGTACACAATTTTAACGGATTGTGAATTTTGAAATTTTTATCCAGCTTTTCAAATATCTTTCACAAAAAATTTAAGTTTTCAAGATTTACATTTTTGTCCAGCTTTTCTTTCATCTTTTACAAAAAATAAATCAATTTAAAGGATATAAATTCGGTTTACTTATTAATCTTTCATTCTCATATTAGGGTACATCTAAATATTAAAAATATTTGAATGTATTGAATTGTCGAAGATATAAATTATAAAGAGCCAGGTAATAATATATTTGAAATATTTAAAGGAAATATATTTTTACAACATTAGCTTGAACTAACGGTGCCGGAAGTGACTAGAACCTGTTGATGCCATACCATACCATATGTTGTTGCCGTAATGGCTTAGGATGTTTGCTGATGTTATTGTACTTAATCTTTCTTTGTTATCATTGCCCGCAATGGTCCCCTGACCTCAGCTTCTTTATACGACTTATGTTTGGGACAACTAATACGAAGTAAATTGAAAGAAAAATGCCGTTAGGGGAACATCCGTACTATAATGGAAAAATTCGCCTTATAAGGTGACGACATTCTCTCAGACAGTTTTGTGCCTAACCTTCACTTCTTATGCTTAACAACTTAGACTAATCAAACAATTTTTAGCAGACATTCGGTAAAAAGCAACAAAACAAAATTAAATTGGCACTAGTAGTGTCAACGTATCCGTTTATTGCTCAAATCTAATAATTCAGTTTCTAGACTTTGGAAATGTATCTTTTGTTTACCAACCAAGTAAGAATATTACAGTTCGAATGTGAGATATTCGTTATTAATATTCAATAACAGCAAACAATGTGAAAACGGTCTTTTTGTACCCGCTACCCATAGGGTAGAAGGGTATTATAACTTTGTGCCGGCAGGAAATGTATGTAACAGGTATAAGGAGGCATCTCCGACCCTATAAAGTATATATATTCTTGATCAGCGTCAACAGCCGAGACGATATAGCCATGTCCGTCTGTCCGTCTGTGTGTCTGTCCGTATGAAACACTGGATCTCAGAGACTATAAGAGATAGAGCTACAATTTTTTTTCGACAGCATTTGTTATGTTTGCACGCAGATCAAGTTTGTTTCAAATTTTTGCCACGCCCACTTCCGCCCCCGCGAATCAAAAAAATCGAATAACAAGCCTAATTTTAAAGCTAGAATTTTGGTATATACAATAAATACTATAGTAGTTATGATTCCTGAAAATTTGGTTACGATCAGATAAAAATTGTGGAAGTTATCAAAGAAATACTTTTGTATGGGCAAAAGCGCCGACTTAATAGGGTCTGAGTTGCTGGGACATTGTGCCGTCTATGGTATATTTTGAATGGTGTACTATATCGATATACCAAATATACCATCTGGTATATTTTTCGTATTTTTGTAGTATATTTTGAAAATTATACCGCAATATTTTGCCTTTATTATAAATGTGTAGGGGGTATCTCAGTGGAGCACACTCGACTGTAGCTTTCTTACTTGTTTATCAACATACTGCTACATTCAAAATATTAAATGGTTACAATAGTGTGTAGTGTGTTTTATAGAATTATATGAGAACTCTTCTGGAATATGCAATACGTTCGTGTGAATACCTATATCTCTAAGGCTATAAGCAATGAAAATGGTTTAAATATAATATCATTGATAGGTAGAGATACATAACCAGTCCTAATAAGAAAGTCGAGTGTGCTCGACATTGAGATACCCCCTAATCATTGTTAATGAAAGCAAAATTTTGCGGTATTGTTCTTAAGATATTTCAAGAATATAAATATACCGAATCAATACTAGAAATATTGCGGGAGTGGGTATGTCAAAAAATCGAAAACAAACTTGATCTCCGTGAAAAAATTACAGATGCTTTCGAAAAAAATATTGCTCTGAGAAATTGTGTTTCATAAAGACAGACCAACGGTCATAGCGATATCGTCTGGGATGCTAACGCTGAATAGTGTCAGTTAGATATATTTGTTAGATGCATAAAGATATAATACCCTTTTACCCTACGGGAATAAGAATTATTTATGTATATTTGAAGTCAAGTGAGCCATACAGTCTGTCCCTAAGAGCTCCTATATATTTCAATAGGCAGGTAATAAATGGGTAATTCCATGACGGAATTTGTCCCGTGCCGAGCCTCTTTACATTGAAAATAACATAAACTGAAACCAAAACACTAATTTCGATAACGTACATGCGGCAGGCCTTCTGTTGAGGTTACACAGGACTACAGTTGGGAGTGCTCGATTTTGAAATACCCGCTACCCATTTGTAATAAAACCATATTTTAAAAATATTCTGGATTAATAAACATCAAAATTACTCAACTATATTGCAGGGTATATTTTATATATTACTACATTGAAAATATACCATAGAGTATATATTGTCAGCTACAGCAACTAAGACCCGATTGCAATACTCATTTTTATACCCGCTACCCATAGGGTAGAAGGGTATTATAACTTTGTGCCGGCAGGAAATGTATGTAACAGGTAGAAGGAGGCATCTCCGACCCTCCGTCTGTCCGTCTGTGTGTCTGTCCGTCTGTCCGTATGAACACCTAGATCTCAGAGACTATAAGAGATAGAGCTATAATTTTTTTTCGACACCATTTGTTATGTTTGCACGCAGATCAAGTTTGTTTCAAATTTTTGCCACGCCCACTTCCGCCCCCGCGAATCAAAAAAATCGAATAACAAGCGTAATTTTAAAGCTAGAGTTACGAATTTTGGTATATACAATAATAACTATAGTAGTTATGATTCCTGAAAATTTGGTTACGATCAGATATAAATTGTAGAAGTTATTAAAGAAATACTTTTGTATGGGCAAAAGCGCCTACTTACTAGGGTCTGAGTTGCTTTGGCCGACAATTTGGTACATTGTGCCGTCTATGGTATATTTTGAATGGTGAACTATATCGATATACCAAATATACCATTTGGTATATTTTTAGTATTTTTGCAGTATATTCGGTATATTTTGAAAATGATACCGCAATATTTTGCTTTTATTTAAAATGGGTAGCGGGTATCTCACAGTCGAGCACACTCGACTGTAGCTTTCTTACTTGTTTTACTGTACAAAAGTAATTCTGAAATAACTTCCACAATTCTTATCTAATCTAACAAATTTAAATGTTTTTGGGTAGCGGATATAAAAAGTTGCCAATGGTGATTTGGAGTGGATTAAAAGGTTGGGAAACGCCGACATCCTTTTATCAATTTGTTAAAATGACTACATAAAAAAAAAATGATAATCTTTTTACATCGTTTTTAGTTAATTTTTATTCCACATAATACTTATTAAATAAATTGACCGCGAACTTAAAATTGTTTGTGTCCTTATTTGCATAATAATTTTACATTATTAAAGAATATAATATTTTCAATGGTTTAATAAAAACACTGTAACTTTAAATGTAGTGTGTATGATTGTCTTTTACAATAGTTTACTCTTACTAAAATATTTGTATTAATTCAAAACATTACTCACCATAGTTACGGGCAATCCACCAGGTGCGCCATTAGCATATGAGTACGGTGATACCAAATATCCCATATTAAAGGTATGAGTATGGGGCTCAAGCTTATCTGAAAGTAAATAGTAACAATACAAATGAATATTTTCACCAACCTTAAATATAAGAGTTTAATATGATAATGTTCTTGTACTTGATGTTTGATTTCTCCATAAAAATATATTTTAGGTATCATTTTGTTTTCCGCATTTCTGTTTGTATATTTCATGTATGTATATATAATGCAATTCAAATTTGGGACTAAGATATTTTCTAACAACGTTCTTATCGATAGTGTTCGGCCACAGCCTGCGATCTCAATAGAATTATTGCAATAGTTTAAGCTACATTTTGTAATTTTCCTGATACGTTTTAAATGTTTTTAAAATGCGTATTATTTTTTATTATTAATAAAATTTTAAGAAAATCATAATCAGATTAGAAAGAAAAAAGGTGAAAAATCAGGATTTAAGTCACATATTCTACTAATCCATTTGAACATGTTTGATTTTAAAATTCAATACTCTGTAAGAGTATTGATAGTTATCAATTACATACACAGAATGCACCCTAAATGTAATATATGTGTAAAAATTACGTTTTAAAAGTGTGCTGATTTTATGTATATTAAGGCGTAACCCTTACTAATATAAGACAAAAATAAGTGCATATGAAAACAAAAATATGGAATGATAAATCGACCATTGCAAGAGTTACTTCAATCATTCATAATAATTTTACGAATGCCTATCTAATCCACATTATATTAGTTAAACCAATATTAAAAGTATCATTGCTATTTTTTTATAATTGACTTTGTACTGATAAAAAAAACAACAGCAGAACAATCCAACATCGATGTCAGGCCCTTTAGCTACGACAGCTTTTTAGTTTCAACATCAGCTGCACGACGAACGAGTCCAACCAATTCTACGAAAACTCATTAATTTTCAAGGACTCCAATACTAAGGTAGAAATACTTGGAGATATGTACGTATGTAAGTATATGGCAGTGTGTATTATGTATACACAAAAAAAAACACATTTATGTGTACATACATATATTTTTACAATCATACTTAAATTGGTGCCTAAAAAATTATACTGATTGTGGAAAAGGGGAATATGGAGTTTTATGCTATGGCGAAATATATTTGCACGTACATATGTATGTATCAAACAACTAAAAGGCCCATAATGTTATGACTGTGTTGCTTAAAAAATCCTATAATACATGAAAAAAAAAATATTAATACAATTAACCAAAGTAAAGTTGATTTTAAAGTGACGGTTTTACAAACTTAATGCCCTCTACATCTATCTTTTAAAACTAATATTACCAAATTTGTTTGCTAGCCCTTATGTTGTACGAGTGAATGAATAAACTTGTACTTATATAGTATTAATGTATGAGTATATATTTTTGGAAATCTAAAATGCATTCGTACGACGCTCAAGTCGTATATATGCCAACACATATTCTGGATATACATACATGTGTCCGTTTATATACGTTTTATTTATTTACTCGTTCTTTTATGAAAACATGCTTGCGCACACAAACATACACCAATCTATACAAGCATGGGTACGTACACCCCGCTGACGAACACAAGAAAAAGAAAGCAAAATGTAGCAAACAGAAAACAAGAAATGAAGTAAGTAGCGTGTCGACGAGGCGATCTGCATCACCTTGTTAGCACCATGGAAGCCGATGTGAACAGTCTCGACGCAACGCGACGTCGACGGATGTTAAGGTTAAAACTCGACAGCGGCGGCAGCAGCCGGTTATTTATCCGACCCACACCAACTATGGCTGAAAGGCTGTGTCTGGGCACATGTTGGTACTGAAGAATATGCCTATAGAGAGTGAGATCGATTATGTGCAAACCAACTTCAAGACACTCTGTATTTGTGGGATAGTACTTTTACATGGGTATAATACTCTCATTCTACGGCCTCCAAAACAACTTTGGCTTATTATATCAATATTAATTTTATAGAAGAACAAATTAATTTTAGTCAACAATTCTTTATAATTTTTTTTTCAGTCAATTAAAGCGAACAGACTAATTATATTTAAAATACACCTCATTGTAGACATCTTTAATATCAATATGAACAAGAGTTAAAATAAGTCACATTTTAGATTTTCCATCAATACTCATAAAAACCAATTTAATGAAATAAAAATTTTAAGTGATTAAATACATTGTATATATATTGTCATTTATGCAATGTAATTTAATGAATTTCTTTATTATAAATTATAGTAAACAATAATTATTTTGTGATATATACTTACTAAATACGGGGCTGTGTCCTGGCCTCGAAACCGTCTTGGTGCCCTTTTCCTGTATGTAAAGTTTGATTATATATTAAGTGAAATTAAATTAGCTAGACACTTAAATTTAATACACAAAAAAAAATCAAGTGTTTGTTTAACTATATGTATTTATTTATTTTTAATATATTCCAGGTTAACCGACCTTATTGTGTAAAACTATTTTTGAGTGCAACACTTACTTAGATTACTAGTATGTATGTCTCCCTATATAGATTTAAGACTCTTTTTCAAAAGTACAGCTACAAATCGGGTACGTATTAGTCGGTTATACGTGCGACTAAAACGAACTCATATATAATTATGAGATATATTTAATGCAGTAATGTTCCTCATAGTTTTAACCAAATATTTTATTTATACATAATACTATTACACCTAAATACTATTCACTTCTATGATGAAACTTTTAAATACGTACAAAATATATATAATCGATTGTCAATCAAAATTTATCATTATTTATTAAATACTCATAATGAGCCATCTATATTAAACTTTCTAAGCCTTGTTGGTGTTATGCCTAAAGGCTTTTCATAATATTTTGATCCGTTACCTAAGATATTCTATGAATCATGAATTTATCCCGAAATCTGTTTTGTGTATAAATTATAGTCTCTAGTATGTGAATATTGGGCTTTGAACAAGTTAGTAATTTTCCGTTTTAACACTAAATATCATTATTATATCGAATATTCATTTTTATTTTATTTTACGTCCGCGAATTACGGTCCTTACTATTTAGTATCTGGTTACCTCCATTTCGGCCAAGCCTATGCTTGTTGGTGGTAAATTAAATTACAAACCATAATAAAATCATATTAAATATTATAGTAACGTTCATAAAATAAATATATATTATATATAAGACAATAAGTAATTCAAATTGTTAAAGGCCTACCTCACTTTCAGTTAGATCAATCAAACTTGATTTTTCTTCGACTAAAAGGTTCTCGGATGATATTTTCTCATCTTCGCGGTCGCCTTCATCCTTAAATATCTTGACTTCATCGGTGCTGCCTAAATCATCTCCAGATGACCCATGTCGCGTATGTGTATGTGGCATGATTCAAATCTTGCCCAGCTATTTAGAAATAGGTGACCGTTACCTAAATTATTTAAATATTGCTGACGCCTTGCTTATGATAAATGCATAATACAAATTCACTTCGGATAACCTCAGTAGAATATTATGTAAAATTGTTTTTCTATCCATGTCGCTCCAGACATGTGCTATCCAAGAATTTGTTTACTTCTGTATTTATCGATGCCAAATATCCATCATGAGTAAATTTTCGCCACGTCGTGTTACTGTAGGATCAGAAATAAAACGTAATATTTACAGATAAATCTCATCATTTTACAAATTTAGAAACTTTATTTTAACAAATTTTTAGTTAGTGAAAAAAAAATATTTAATACCAAAATATTTTGCTGACATGTATTATTGCAGCTATTGCTACGTTGTATTTATATCTCTCTTCGGTTCACATTGTTCTAACAAGGGGCTATTTCCGTGCTATTTATTGGTTGAAATATTGAGACAACTTACTCACACTTTTATTACTAAAGATTTCAAAATGCCTTTATTCTTGTTTCATATGTATACACACATGCAAATACATATCCAAAATTTAAAATAAATCACCTACTATAATTTTTAAAACTTCAGCAATGTACGTAGGTAACTTCATTTTAATTAACATTTTAAAATTGCTTTCGATTAAAAACTAGGTAACATTTTATTGAATTGTTTTTTTTATTCGAAGTTTCGAAGTTCTTTGTTATCGGCTTGTTGTGCAAGCGGCCGATCAGGACTAAGAACGGCAATCGATGATTATAAGTTTTGGGATTCTAGCAGCCTATGCCTCTACACTGTCCCTTTAAATGTTCTACAAATATACAAAAAAAAGGTAGGAATCAAAACATACATACAACAGCACACACGGGTTTGCTTAAGTCGCATATGGTTGTGTACATATCTATGTACATATAAAGTATATCCAATAAAGTGAGCGTATGTATGTACTTGGTGAAGAAATGCTAGATTTAAAGCACATACACTATGATTAGGGTACACTCGTAGTAGAACATAACGTCAACTATTAGTTCAAGGTAACAAGCGAACCCAAAACCACGACAACAACAAAGCACCGTCACAACACTAATGACAACGAGTTTCTATTTAGAGAAATGATTGTGGGATATCAACAGGTAGAAAAAGAAACGAACGAAACAAAACAAAACGCCGACCAAAGAGAATTCGAAAAATATTTTTTCCCGAAAATATTCACAACGAACTTATATGAACGCATGTTCGTACAAATCATCTTTTATCTTTTAAATATTTTGTATATGATGAATGTAGTACAAAAAAGGAATACAAAATTCATTGAAGCGACTTACCTTTTTTTAAATGCAATTCAATAAGATTATACGCATTCAATTATATAAACAATATTTTCTCCGTCGGCAAAACAGGTTAACATGTTTGTTGTGCCTTATTGTTTTAAGATGGTCTTGCTTAAGATTAAGGTACAACCAAATAAATAAATTGGTAACCAATCGCATTAATAAAAAATTCTTTAAATCATTTACTTTTTTAAATGATTAATTTGCATTCATTTTTGATTTTTGCTTACATATTCATACACCATCAAGTGTGCATGAATTCGCGCGCGCGCGTGAGTGTACATAAGACATATAAAAATGCATGACTATTTTTTATTTGTTTACTTATTCAGTATGATCTGCTAATATAATATAATATACACTTTTTTATTTTTGGTTGATTTATTCGTATTTTATCATTAAAATTATTTTAAAAATAATTTCTTCATATTTATCTTTTATTTTTTGTATTCTTTGAAACTTTTTCTAATTACACGCACATGCCACCACACACATTCATATTCACAAATAAATTGAGACGATGACGATCCCGATCACAATCGCTGTACTTTATACACTTGCACATACCATATAGATACATACGTGTATGTATGCATAGGCTAACACATGGGAACAGATATAATATCATCTGTATTCTTGCATGTGTTTGTTAATTTTCATATGGGTATGAACACATTAACATGCGTCAAAATGGTATATATATATATATATATATATATATATATATATATATATATATATAGGAATGAATAATGTTTAGCAATCACATAAACTTATAAATTATTACGATCCTTTACGAACCAAATATATTTTTTATTGGGTGTTTCTTTTAATTGTATTTGATTACAATACAATTTAAAATTTTAAAATATAATTCAATGTATATCGAATAACCACGAAAGAATTTAACACGACCGCTCGCCAAGCCTCGCGCACTAAAAACTGAAAATTTTACAAATGCTTCCTCAACACATTCCTGTTATTAACAGAAACGACAGTACATTCAAAACGTAATTTTAAAGTAACGAGTATTATTCTGTTAGTCGAAATTGCTCGCTACAAAAACAGCTGATGGATTTTCGTATCATATCGATACAAACTATTATCGAAATGTTTCTCGAGTGTTATAGCCAAGTTACATTAACCGCACTTTCTTGAAAGTGGCTTTCTCAAGCCGGATATATAAAAATATCAAAGAAAATTAATCAACCACCATTGAGTAGTTTAAAAAAAAATGTGACCCAGTTTTAATCAAACATAAACTTTTTCATTGACACTGGGTTACATCAACTACAATTTTTTATTGGCACTGCGTCACATTATTTGTTTAATCATTAAAAATTTTATTTAATATTTAAAATTTTACTGTACATTTTAGTGTTTCTTCGCATAAAAACTGTTACAAAAAAAAATTACTCAACAACATTTACCAAAAATACAACAAAAAATCAAATTTTTCCCGAACGATTATTTCGGTCTTGAAAACTTACTTATATGTATATGTTCCCAAAAGTTAATTTCATTTTTAAGCTCTGATATCGTATTATTTCTCGTCTTCTTCATTAACAATAAAACGATAATTTTTTTTAAACATGATTGATGATGTGCTGAGACTGAAAAAACGTGTACCTAATGCCACGTTTCCACTGCCACTCAGTTCTTTTACGTTTGTCTAAGTCCCGCTTTTGCGCTTCCACCCCCACGAACCAACAGTAAATTTCTTAATATGACTGCTCTGAAATGCCAGCTGTTGATTTCTTTAAATTTAAATTCGAAGAACGATCTTATTTAAGATAAACCATTTGTAAGTAGAAGTGCTGGCGGCTTTAATAAAAACATATACTTTTTACTTCTCACATATTGATATTCATATGTGTGTGTTTTTTGCGTAGACCTCAATGCCGTCAAATTTTCCTTCCACAACTCAAACAATATTTCTTCGTGAATGCTACTCAACGAGATTGCTGGAGATTTGTTCTAAAAAGCCAAATATATTTTTTATTTCTATTGGCGCACTTAATTGTCAGCTGTTTGTAGAGTGGTGAGCTCTATTTCGTTTTTACATCGATAAGATATCGCGTGGTCACCCAACAAGTGTGTTCGATATTCGTTCGTTATCAATTTTTTCATTTAGCTTGCGAACGTAGAAAAACCGAGTTTTTACTTATGGGTAAAAACCTACATGGGGCGAACGTAACATTCGACCTGATCGAGCTTTCGGAGCTCACGAGATATAAAATGATTTACTTCATTTACAAACCGACCTCAAACAAACAATTTAAATGCACCATTTTTTTCCGCTTCCTATATTCAAAAGAAAATTTGAAAGCGTTAAAATATCACGAATTGAGTTTACCCTAAAATAATAAATTGCATTAAAAACTACTTTTCTTTGGTGTAACGATACAACATTTCATCCATCAATGCCCTGTTTTCACAGCAGCACATGCTCGGTTCTTATCTTTTTTTTTGACTTCACACACAGTCATAAAATATCGGACACCCATTTTCGGTATATTTTTGTTCAGTCAAGCGTTATTTTATCGACGTAAAGTCGAAACGGAGCTCACAACAGCAAGTACATATTGATAATACAAATACATATGCACTATACAACATTGCACTACTGATTTTTAAAAATTATTCTGTTAAAATTGTTCGACGATTTTGATCGATTACTTATTTATAATTTGGTGGTTTTGTTTACATTCTGCGCAGTTTTTCATCAGAGCAGACACTCAAAAAAATTTACCGTTGCCCATTTATTTTCCAAGCTTGGCTATTAAAACGGCAAAACGGAACTTGATCAAATGGGGAAAAATTGAGTGACGTGGAAACGGGTCATAATTAGACCAAGTGCATCTACTTTCAATATGCGATTCAAGTGTAACTCTAAGACCGCATCATTTAAACAGCTGTTTTGGGATGCAAAAGTAAACGAACTCCGACAAGAAGATGAAGACTATCAACACAAACAAAAATTAGGTAATTAAATTATGACATACTGAGGGCATTAAAAACGTATAAAAGTTGGGCTCAGCAGTTTTTTTGGGTTTTCATTTTATTAAGTGAAGAATCTGTACACCAAATTTAAAGTACCTTAAAGTACACGGGGTATCAAATATAACCAAGTAAGAAAGTTAAAAATAAAATATACCATAGACGGCGCAATATATCAGATTGTCGGCCAAAGCAACTAAGTAGGCGTTTTTGCCTATACAAAATTATTTCTTTAATACCTTCCACAATTTTTATTTGATCGCAATCAAATTTTCAGAAATCATAAATACTATAGTTATTATTGTATAAACCTGTAGCTTTAGCTGTATACAGTTGTAGCTTGAAAATTACGCTTGTTATTGGATTTTATTTATTTGCGGGGGCGAAAGTGGCGTGGCAAAAATTTGAAACTAACGTGATCTGCGTGCGTAAACATAACAAATGCTGTTGAAAAAAAAATATAGCTCTATCTTTTTTAGTCTGTGAGATCTAGGTGTTCATACGGACAGATGGACAGACACACAGACGGACATGGCTAGATCGTCTCGGCTGTTGATGCTGATCAAGAATATATATACCTTATATGGTCGGAGATGCCTCCTTCTTCCTGTTACATAAATTTCCTGCCGGCACAAAGTTATAATACCCTTCTACCCTATGGGTAGCGGGAATACAAAATAAACCAAACCTCAACACAAATATGAGGATTACATACATATGTATCAGCGTTATTGAAGTAACTTCCTGGCTAGTAGGCTGCGGCGTCTTCGAAGTATATCACTATAACGGTTTGTGTGTCCAGGGACAGTCTGTTATGCTTCGTAGTATCCGATTATGCAACACCTGAATCCGTTTGTAGTTTGATTTGGCTGCGATCTCCCAGATCTGAATACCATAAAGCCAAATTGGCAGGATACAATGCGCACACACTGCCCTTTGGCATCTTAGCGGCGAAGGGCTTTGACTTTGTATAAGCCAACGCAGTTGCTGAAACCTTACGTTAAATTTTTTAATGGTGGCTTTTAAATGTGGCCCAAAGGTAAGGCGCTTGTCCAGTGTAATTCCAAGATACTTGGCTTGTGAAACAGGGGTTTGTTGTTTTAAGCGGATTTATTTTCAAGTTCCAACTTTACACCAAGCAGCAAGAGTTTTGAGGTATTCCTGTATTCCATTAGCAGATTCTCTACGGCAACTGGAGTTATAGAGTTAAGAGCTTTGGAAGGAGCTACCATATGTTGGCTGTTTGGGCTGGGTATATCAGCAGTGTACAATGAATAGAGCAACGGTCCAAGCACACTGCCCTGTGATACTCCTGCTCTCATACGATAGTTATGAGAGTATGTATCCTTAACTTTGAACTGAAGCTCATGTCCACCCAGATATAATCTTAAAATTCCACAGTAGGGAGCAGGTAGGAGGTTTTTAATTTTGGACAATAAGCCATCATGCCACACCTTATCAAAATCTTAGTCCATGTCTATAAAGACTGCGTTTGAATACTCCAAATCGTCAAAGGCCTGTAATATATGCTTTACCAATCCGTGGACTTGTTCTACAGTGCCGTGTCCTCCTCGAAAGCCAAATTGATGGTCTGGCAAGATATTGCTTTCAGTCAAAATCACTATAATTCTGTTGGCGATGAGTCTCTCCCACAACTTAGACAGGGGGGATAAGAGGCTTATTGGACGGTATGACTCAGGATGAACCTCTGGTTTACCGGGCTTGTGGCTCATTAGAATCGCAGCTAATTTCCATTGCTTTGGGAACGCTTGGATCCTAAGAATAACATTAAAAAGTAATGCTATTTATAGAATCGCTCTTGTAGGCAAAGCCTTCAACGTTGCGTTACAAATCCTATCAATACCTGGCGCTTTATTTTTTTGGCAAAAATTGAATGACTTCAGATATTTTCTCAATCCTTCTAGGCTTAATGGGCAATGACATCTGCAGTGGAGTATGCAAACTTTGATGGGTCTCTACTTTGTTCTATTGAAGCAAAGTTATGGGGAGTGAAGCGATCCTCAAGAGGTTGACCGAAAGCATTGGCCTGCTCCCCTTCATTTTTTGCAAGTTCTCCACTAGGACATCGAACGGGAATCTGTCTAAGTTGTCGTTTAAGCGATTTTGTGCAATTGTACCTGTATAGTCCATGGATGACAATTTTTGCTCGAAAAAATGGCTTCGGAGTTCCGTCAAAAGGGTTTGTAGTTGTTTCGCTGCCCTCTTCCCTTGTGAGAACAATACCATAGCTTATGGGACGAAAATCAGGATCAGGTGGCGTTGAAGCAGAAGCAGCTCTATGTATATTATCAGTTAGAATGTCGACTGCATTCTTAATGTCTTCTTTAGTGTCCAGAGTTGAATTTAGTTGGAAAGAGTTATAGAAGAATTTGTTTAAAAGTGATGAGATCAGTACTTGTGATTAACCGAGGAATTGGTCTGACATTAGTACCATTTGTTAGCAGATTAACAATAAGGGCTATTGATCAGACTCCAGGTCCCAGCTCCTCCGTTACCGTGATTATGCCGTGATGGTTTATACGCGGGATAGAAGGAATATCCGAATATTTTAACAACTTCACCTCAATTGAGCCTTATTTCACTTAAAAGTAGGATATCGACGCCATTGTTGTGCGCAAAGAATTCAACATCTCTGGCTTTTCCTGAAATGCCATTGACATTCCAGATGACGATCTTGAGTGTGTTTATTTTAAGGCGGAAGCATTGTTGTGGATCTGGAGAACTGATTTATGCCCAGCCCATTGCTTGATAGAGTTGGCCATTTCAAAAACCATATTTTCGAGCCGTTCAAGTCGTCGACTGTTCTGCTTGTTTTGCATTTGTTGTTCCTGCTGCTGTTGCTGTAGCCACAAAAAGCTTGCTGGAGTTGCTGCTGCCATTTCAAAAATTGCTGTTGCTGTTGCTCCAATATTGACTGAACGTCAAGAACATTTTGTTGTTGGCGTTGTGCAGTAATTTCCTTCGAGTTATGTAATTGTAGATGGCGCTGAGCCTGTCCATTTCCATTTTTTGCAATTGAGGCATAAGATAAGCCTGTTATTCTGTGAGGCTTCTCTTCCTTCAATTGATACGTATGGTATTCAATTTCCATTTTATCAAAATGATAAACACTGTCACTGTTTAACTCGACTTCCATGTCTTATAAGGCAAACCTATTCCTAGAGCTTGCCTTGCTGGTTGATGCTGAGGGTGATCCAAATGTCAACTCTCTGTGCACCTTCTTAGAGTTAACAATTGGTGAGAGTGTATTCTTTCTCTTACTTGACAGATGTTTTTGGCTAACCTTCAACTTGGTAGCAGCATCATTAAATGGAGTAAATGAAAATGCAGAAGTTTTATTGACAGTTGGAGAGACAATTGTAGCACCTCCACTAAGTATTGGAGAAGCAAGTGCGCATTGCGTGAGATTCGCATAATTTTTATCCATGCTCACTGCAGAGCAAACACTGCTGATTGCCGTAGTTGATGCAGTTTCCATAGTGAAAATTTTATTACTAGTAGCACTAGTAAATGTATGCGTTGTGGTTATGGTACTAATATTTTGAGTTACAGAACACAAACGGCGATGATCACTAATAATTTTTGACCTTATCTCCAAAGGTGATTTACCAGCAAATAGGTGCATTTTTTCATAATCAGACTGCTTATTGCTAAGCTGAGAGTTAGAAAAAATATTTCCGTCCATTACCAAATATTTAACTAATTATAACTTATTAGTTGCAGTTTGCAGCAAAAATTTCTGCTTAGTTTTGTCAAGGACAAAAGTAGGTCAGATCGCTTAACAGATAAGCGTAGATTTAATTACCCCTCTTGTGCGGCTGCGCGCAGAGTGAGGGGTTACGTACTGCCAAAACGGGCACAGAATGCAGTTTTATCGCACTACAGCTATGTTTTTGTTGTTGTTCAGCTGCCGACACTGCAGAAGCCAGCGTCCGAAATCTTACAATTGGCACAAGAGTGCGCAAAAGAGAAACTCTAATAAAAACAAAAAAAAAAAAATAAACGAGAATTACACTTGCTTTGTGTTTGCTTATTCGTGACACAACCGATCTCATCAAGACCAAATTAGCGACTCGGGTTCAGCAGTAGCCGCCAAAACAACTATGAGACAACGTAAATGTAAAGAGATTGTAAAGCACACCGCGCTCTTAATTTTCAGCCCTTTTTCGCTGCTTTCGTTGGCCAATGCAGTTTGGTGAAGTTTGAATGTTGTAATTGTGTTGAAAGTTCGGTATCTCCATAAATACGAAGCTAGCGGCGCTAGCTAGCGCATTTTCGGTTGTGCGTGAGTGGCTTGTCAAACACTGTTTCACTAACTATATAATATTATACATAAATACTTCATCTGTTGAATCATAGTGTGCTGACTTTCAACAGCCGAGCACTGCGATTAGAACCCCAAAGACTCTTCGGTCTTTTTGAAATTCCAACGCCACGATATGTTGCGCTACAGAGCCATGCTGTAGTTTTCATTCTAGACACTTTCGACACGAAAAATAAAATTAATTTGCACTAGGTGCTACCCGCGCAGTTGCAAAACTTCATATGCATACACATACGAATATAGGCGATCATCAGCACACAATAAAATACGCGCATGCTCATCATTCCGCATGAAATTTGCGACTGAACTGAGTGCTGTGCGCTGCGTTTGAAATGAGACGAAGAAACTCTTGGTGTTCTAATCACAGCCTTCGGTTTTTCTGGTTGTTGAAAGTGAACTCATTTTCCTTTAAGAGATGAAGTAAATTGCTCTTCGAGCTCTCGTTTGTGCAGCTTTGCTGCATTCGTTGCATTCTTAGTGTTGTTGCTACCAAGTTCGCTTGGTTAGTTTCAGCAATATGCAAAGTGCATCTACACCAAAAAGCTGGATGTGTTTTTGACTTTTAAAGTCAAATCCATCTATGACTCTGCAACCAGGCTTCTTGCCAAACTGATAATTGACAATGCAAAAGCATTTTCAACAATAAACGCCTTTTCTTCCATCGCAAATCACCGATATTCTTGGCCTCGCCTCTTTTCGAACCAACTAACTTCGCATATGTGCGACTCATTGCCATGGTTTCGGTTTGTGAGAAATTCTATAGTCGCCTACTGCAATAGGGCTTTAGTTTCTCTGGCTGACAATCTGGTATATTGCTTACTCTATATTAGTATATAAATATTGTAAATATAAATATATAAATATTGATATATTTAGTATTATGAGGTATATTAATTTGGTATATTTTCAGAATACCGCAGTCGTCAACATTCGACTGTAGCTTCCTTACTTGTTTATTTGTTACGGACTGGTTGTCTTCCCTGGGGCCGCGCCGGCTGGCTCATCGGTACTCAGGTGGAGTTCCATCAATGGCCCGCAGTCCGCACAATCGATAATTTCACCGATATTAACAGCTGTTTATAACAGAAGAAACGCATCACTAACAGAAAAACAAAACAGCTGCCGCGCAATTGAAAATTGCGCAAAACAAAAGGAAATCCAAAACAAACTATTGACGACTGTAAGTACGAAGAAAACAACAATAAATACACTCACTGATCCAATTTTATGTTTGAATAGGGCCACAGCTGGACCCCGGCGTACCCACCCTGCCTGAGATGGCCACATCGGCGCCATCTCCCTTTGCGTTGGCCCCCATATCAGTGGCTGCTCCTCATCCGGCGTAGTGCTGTGGAATTCCCCTCCCCTCCATGCTGAGAAACTTACACAACCATGTTCAACGTAAGTACGATTATGTTATTCATGAATTTTGCTTAATAACTAACATTTAATTTATTTATTTTTATTTACAGATAACATACAAATATTTGGACTTCAAAATGGCAAAGGAACAAGATTCATAAATCACGCAGTAGGACGAGCGAAACAACAAATAGCCACAACGGCGTAAAGGACAACTTCTCTTTAATGCTTTACACTTTCAGGAGATGGGTATGTTTGCATTTATCAATTTACATACACATGTTCGTATGCTTTAATATAAATACCTTTAATTACGTCGGTTAAAATATCTACCTTGACCTGCCTAAGAGCTCTTGGGATTGGTTAAGGGGCGATATGGTAAGGTGAGAAAATGCATATATGTCGTCCCTACTCTGTAATTTCTACAATTAAATAAACTTGAATTTACTTTAATTTAATTGGTATTTCTAACTTTAATTTACTTTATTTTACTTTGCAGTTTATAATTCTTTAATTTTGTTATTTTTCTACTCTTTTTTTTTTATATCTTCTGACAATTTATGCTCGACGACAACTCGAGCTCGATCGAGCAACCGTCACCACCGGTAATACGGGTATAGGGGCGTGTCGCACTAGGGATCAGAACGGGCCTGGCACGGACTCACCAGTCGAATTTCTGCCTCCTGCCTCAGCGTTGGCTGCGTTGTCTCGCCCACTATCCCACGTCGTGGATGTTTCTCCACGTCGTTGCCATTTCCCTCTCTCTGATATATCGCCTCGCCTCGATAACCCCCCAACATTGCTGGCACAAACGATATCCAAAACGTAACATATGTATTTATTGTATGTTTTCTTTCACTGTGCCTAACATTCTATGATTTTTAACAAGGCTTTCTTGGATAATATTGATATAACCATTACCATTACGAACCCCTACTAGAAAACTTGGGATCCAAAATCAAAACAAATTTTAAAATATATAACTCACTCTAGGGTTAAGTGTCGTTGACGCTACCTAATACTTACATACATACAAACAAACAAGCAATAAACACAAAAAAAACGCAGACGATCGAAGAACCGCAAAACTAAAATGAGAGAAAAACAGAGAGAGAGAGCGATAAACAAAGCGAGAGCGCCGTCAACAAAACGAGAGCGTGGTCAACGAAATGACAGCCCGGCACCACCAACACTCACAGTGGTAATGCGAATCCGGCGGAGAAGCTTAAAAACCAAAAAGATTGTTTAAATCGAAATTTGGCATGCACATGGAAATAAAACAAAAACAAATTATAGGTAGACAATGATCCGGAAGCAAGTATTACTATAGTCTACACATTTAACTCGGTATTTTGTAGATGGGAATCTTTGGGATTGTTATTCTCGTCGTAAGCGCCTCTTCTTCTTGACTATCAAGTTGCGTGTGGCATGTGGAGTTAGAATACGAGATGCTGCAAACCAAAATGGGCTTATCTAAGTTTCTAGACAGGTTCATATCTGCTTCATCATCTAGTCACGGGGTCAGCTCTAAGTGAGAACTTACATACTTTTTGCATGAGAGCTAATTAGTTCTTCTCGTTGCCATTCTGAATCAATTTGATACGCTTAGTGGGTGTTGGTGCATTTGAAAAAGCATCGACGAATGAGCTTACGGATCATATATCATGTTCAGAGGCATGTTTTTCGTAACTTCAAATTGAATTAAATCATGTTTTTTATGCCTTTTTAATATATTGGATGTCACATAGTAAAATTTCTATAGTTTTTATGATCCTTTTCTTACAGTTTCCAATTAATCTTACCTCTCAATAGTTTTTGTATTGGGCTGAAAACAAGGTCAGTAATAACCACAAACGTTCATTAAATGATCTCGTCGCTCCACGTGGAGCGATTCGACCATTACAAAGGAAGTGCGAGGTGGCACTCCCCACTCCCCCACTCCAAACTGACATGAAAGCTTAACGTGCTAGAAAGTGTGAAGAAGGCGACCAGAGCTTTGTATATGGCGAAAAAGATGCTTAGCTATACTTGGGGCCTCTCTCATTTTCTCATGCGTTGGATATATACCTCTGTTCTTTGCTCTTTTCTTACATTTGGTATTCTAGTGTGGTGGCATGCCACCGAAAAAAGGACGTACCTACCCATCATGGAAAGGAAACAGCGTCAAGTGTTAAGTATCACAGTATATCAGGTCGACGCCTACTAAGGCCCTCGAGGTAAAAACTGGCGTCGAACCTTTTTCCCTTAGGATTGCTGCAACGGCAATCTGGGTCTATTAGGCTAGGAAGTCTTTGCCATTGGCAAGGCTGCAGAAGTGGCTCGGGGTATACAATTCAACTACAACTCAATTAACATCTTTGTTGGCAACCAGGCTGCAATAGGATCCATATGATCAAGTCCAAAGCTGTCCTGGAAAGGAGAAGAGCAATAGAGTCACTGAACGCATCTGCGGTTGTGCGCATCTACTGGATCCCAAGGCATCAGGGCATCGATGGTAACGACATCGCAGACACCCTTGTCAAAGAGGAGGTAGACTCGATGTCGGCAACATGTGCAATGTGCCGATAGCCCTGAGATCTCAAGGCAGAGATATTGCAGTACGCTTTAGGCTTCAGTGGAATGTGAGCTGGCACAATACCAACTCTTGCAAAACTGCAAGACTGCTGCGTGCTTCAATAAACACTAACTTAACCAAATACATCATGCATAACTGGTCACTGTTTGTCGGCTGCCCATGCTGTAAAGCTGGGCATTACGAATAGTGATCAGTACAGGAAATGCAACAAGTCCAGAGTCAAGGAAACTCTTGAGCATATTTTCTGTGTTTCAGCGTTATCCTTGCTCCGGATGAAATACGTCGATTCGAGGTGCCTTAACGATATTCGTGATGTTTCACGGCTACCACCCAGGCTGCTGCTTAATTTTGCTAAAAATCATTCATTCTGTGCGACTTCTGAGACGAAAATACTTCTCACCGGCACAACTACCGACCTCCACTGGTTTATGCTCCGTCCCGAGCAGGGCAAGCCGTTCCTAACTACGTACCTATTATGTTATAGATATTCAATGAGACGATAACTCTACTGGAGGATATAGAGAATGATGCAGTAGACCAACGTAAAGATCCGAGCTGCTACTTATTTGGCAGTAAGTGGACTCCTGCTGAAATTTAAAACCGAGTGCTATTGTTGGCTTGGAAACTTTCTAAACAAGTGCTATTGTTGGTTTAGAAAGTTTCCAAGCCAACAATAGTACTTGTTTGTGTATGTGTATAATAGAAACAGTCTTCTGACGATTAAAATGCGAGGGCCAAGGAAAAGCATGAGCAGGAAATAAAAGTGTCCAGAGAGAAGCAGGAGGATGATATGGCAGTGCTAAAGATAAGACGGAAACTTCTGGAATTGAAGTTTTCTTTCTTTGGCACCTTGAGTGAATAACTCCAATTCGATAAGCGGCAGTGCGTTCTTTTCGTAAATTAGGAGGATGCAGCATTGGTACGAATAACAAACGAAAAAACTGGAAACGTCGTTTCCACATTTCATACAAATTTCGTGTACAAAACTGCTTATAGAATCTTTCTGCTTTTTTGTGCAATCATAAGAGAAGATATCATTAACTTGAAACTGTCATTTAACAGAAAGCTGTTTTTAAATTTTCAACGTGGAATTTCAAGCGGCTTTTATTGAAAATGTTGCTGTCATGTGATGATCCGGGCCATCTCACAACCACATCATGCAGGACTAAGTTGGCATTGCAGACTGCCCGTACATTATTGAAAAGTAGCCCTCCTATTGCGGTACTTCCTATAAATTTCGCATGACTTCATTTTGCTTTTCAAATATATGATATACTTCTTAGTGAAGCAATGGCATAAGTCACTTCACGCATTATCCCACGACATGCTCAATCCACAAAAGCCGCCAACCGTAATTAGAAAGTTGGCACAGGCATAAAATCGTAATGCCATTGAAAGCTTATGCTCTGATGATATGGCATAGCTAGATTTATGGTTTTAAAAGTCTCAAATATATATTTTGAAATATATAATATAACCAAAATTAAGAAACCTATTAATTCTGCATTTAATTTAGGTTTCGCCTTTTGTATGTAAAAGTGACATGCAGAGACGACCCTACGCTACTTAGGCTGACTACCCCCAAGCTTAGGGTGACTACCCCCAAGCTTCGGCGGATCTCCTTGCGCTCGAGGAAGGTCCAGGAACCTTGGATAGCGTCGGGCAATACGGTCGCTGGGCTAAAGTTGCCAAACTATAAGCTACAAAAGGCTGATGTGTAACTCAATCAACATCCACGTAACTAAGTAGGTCACGCAGCTTTCAGGGAAAAACTGCTGCCTAATGTTCGGAATTTTAACTGGTCACTTTTTCTGCCGCTCATGCGCTAAGGCTGGGTAGCAAGCATAGTGAACAGTACACGAAATGTAACAAGTCAGGATTTAAGGAAGCACTAGAAGATCTCCTTTCTATACGTCCGGTGTTATCCCGGCTCCTTCTAAATGATCGGTACATCTGTGGACCTCCACTGGTCTCTGCTCCGACCATCCTAGAGGCTGCCGGCCCTACAAAATACGAAATCTTTTTATAAATTCGTTATGAGGGAATTAATTTCAATTTGTGGTACACTTCTAATTACTCACATTTATTCATGCATTGTAACGGTTGCCAAGCAGTTGGGCAGCTGTTGCCATCAGCTGATTGTAAATTGCACTATGAGCAAAAAGACAGTTTTTTTTTGTAGCGTTTTTACCATTTTTGTAGAAGAGTATTATGACTTTGCGCCAGCAGGAAATGTATGTTACAGCCATAAGGAGGAATCACAAATTGACAAAACTCAAATAACAAGCGAATAGCGAATTTTGGTATATATTTACAATATTATTTTTTTTTTACATTATTTGCACGTTGACGTACTAACGGCAGTAGCATCAAGTGGCTCAGCGATACCAAGCACGGGCTTGTTGACTCGCGGACAAAATAAAATAAATTTGTGAACAGCATGCATTAATCAAAAACCGCGAATAAATATTAAAAGACGCTGGACAGCTAATTAAGTTAACTTAAAAACATGTTAGGATATATGTATAAGAAGATGAAAAACAATTAAATACCCGATAAATATGCTAATAATAAGATTTTAAGCAGAGGAATAGATTTACTAGAGCAAACTAGGTTATTGAGATTATTATAATTCACACATAGAATGCGGAAGGCTTTATGGCAAGCAAAGTTAGTAGTTCTTCGTGATGAGAAGAAGAAGAAAATTCCTAGTGATCCTGACCGGAGCTGCAAACTAATTTGACTTAACAGTTCCAAAGAGTCTATTTCACCATTAATTAGTCTCTGTATGAAAACAGCACCTTGCATAGTTCTACGGTCAGAAAGAGATAGAAGGTTTAGTATTAAAAGTCTACTGCGATAAGGTGGTAATCTAATATTAGGATTCCAATTTAAACTACGAAGAGCAAATAACAAAAATTGTTTCTAATAAACTCTATACTGGGGATTCCAGACAAGAGACTTGGACACATTTATATACAAAGCCATTATAATAAACATTCTGAAATCTGTTGGACAGGTATGAGGAGATCCACACAATTAGGCTATGAGGAAACCCTAAAGGTTTAAGTTTATACAATAAGACGTGATGACTTACTGAGTCAAAAAAAATCGGTGTAAATGACATTTGTTTGCATTTTATTCTCGAATCCTCTAATTACAATAGAAGAGAACTCCAATAAGTTAGTAGAAGTGGACATAGATTTCACAAACCCATGTTGGTAAGGTGAAATTATAGATTTACACAGTTGAGAATTTATGATTTTTACAAATGCTTTCGGAATCGCAGACAATTTACATATACTGCGATAATTTTGAACTTTAGATTTGTTCCCTTTTTTTAGGATAGGTATTGTAATGTATGTCTTTTTTCAGATTTTTGGAAAGGAGCATGAGTTTACGGACAATTGAAACAATTTAAAAAGCAGTTTACAGATACTACTAGCACAATACCTTAGCACACAACTAGGCACTCTATACGGACCTGCCGAAAAAACAGGCTTTATAGCCAATAGTTCCGTTAAAATAGAGCTTTCAGTAATTAAAGGACCAAAAATACACTTCGATGAATTTAACTGATAAAACTTGGAACAGAACGTGTCGTTTCGCTTCGAGTTAACGAAGTCATAAAATCGTTTTGGATCATGCTGAAATCTTATTCTGTACCTTCTCAAATAATTATTATAACACTCATTGTTATGAGTGCGGAAAGCTGCTTGAGCAACAGAATAGCGGAGAAAATCAAGAGCAGAGCCAGTTTCCTTGAATTTTTTGTAGTCTCGACTTACGATTTTTTAAGTTCGATAATATCTTTCTAAAGGTTTATCAGAAAAGTGTGGAATTATTGATGGAACACAAGCATCAAATAGCGAGTTCAAAGTAGTATACAAAAATTCAACCGCTATATCCATGTTCGTAGACAAAGAAAGTTGCGACCAGTCAGTTTGAGATATAAGCAGGGCAAATTTCTCAAAATCGGTTTTCCGAAAACAACGAGAAAACAACGCTCACCACAACGTACACTAAACTCTGACGCATTATATGGGAGCTCATACGTGTTTTCTAAAGTGGGATGGTAAGGGGGCGAAGATATAGGAGATGTTCTCGATAGAGATCAGGAATCTGAGTCTAAAACAACAAGTAAGAAAGTTACAGTCGAATGTGCTCGACTGTGAGATACCCGCTACCCAAATTTAATAAAGCCAAAATATTGCGGTATCATTTTCGAAATATACCGAAAATTCTAAAAAAAAAAAAAAAAAATACTAAAAATATACCGAATGATATGTTTGGTATATCGATATAGTACACCATTCAAAATATTCCTTAGACGGCACAATGTACCAGATTGTCAGCCAAAGCAACTAAGAGCCCTAGTAAGTAGGCGTTTTGAAACAAACTTGATCTGTGTGCAAACATAACTAATGATGTCGAAAAAAAATTATAGCTCTATCTCTTATAGTCTCTGAGATCCAGTGTCTCATACGGACGGACGGACAGACTCACAGACATGGCTATATCGTCTCGGCTGTTGACGTTGATCAAGAATATATATACTTTATATGGTCGGAGATGCCTCCTTCTACCTGTTACATACATTTCCTGCCGGCACAAAGTTATAATACCCTTCTACCCTATGGGTAGCGGGTAAAAAAAATAAAAATAAAAAATATAATCAAAAATAGGTAAATTAATTGCAAGCTAATATGATCTGTACTTACAAAGAGCACAAAACACAGAGTAAGCACAGATCAAGCAAGACACAAGATAGAACAATAGCCAATAAAAATACAAAAACAAAGTGCAGCGACAACGAATACAATTGTTTTGCTAACAACGCAAAGCTAAGTTTGACCACACAGTTTATTATATTTTCGGAAAAATTAAAATAATATAATTGCTACAGGAAAACACACAGCGATTTAACAATCAGTAGTTACACACAAGTAAGTAGTTAAGCACAAGTAATATAGAGATGAAATTGTATGTAAATCACAAAGTTTAAGAGGGAAAAAAAAAACACGTCCGACGGCGACTGCGAGAGCGAATAATAATATCTATAGTCTGTGATTCGGTTGCGATCAGATAATCAAAAATCAAAGTTATTAAAGGAATACTTTTGTATGGGCAAAAACGCCTACTTACTAGGGGTCTTAGTTGCTTTGGCTGACAATACCAGATTTTGCACACCACATGCCCCTGTTGTTGAAAGCTCAATATCAGGAGATTTGCAAAGAGCTATAACATCTGTTGGTAGCCTTTTTATACCCGCTACCCATAGGGTAGAAGGGTATTATAATTCTTGATCAACGTCAACAGCCGAGACGATCTAGACATGTCCGTCTGTCCGTAAACACTGGATCTCAGAGACTATAAAAGATAGCTATAATTTTCGACAGCATTTATGTTTGCACGCAGATCAAGTTTGTTTCAAATTTTTCCCACGCCCACAAGCGTAATTTTAAAGCTGCTTACAATAACAACTATAGTGATTGTGATTCCTGAAAATTTGCGATCAGATAAAAATTGTTGAAGTTATTAAAGAAATACTTTGTATGGGCAAAAACGCCTATTTACTAGGGGTCTTAGTTGCTTTGGCTGAAATCTGGTATATTGTGCCGTCTATGGTATATTTTGAATGGGGTACAATATACTAAATACACTGTTTTGTATATTTTTGTATATTTGGTATAATTTGAGAAAAATACCGCAATATGCGGGTATCTCACAGTCGAGCACACTCGATTGTAGCTTTCTGACTTGTTTGTAGTTTAATCTTTGGCTTTCCTTTAGTTTTATTCAGGCGGCGGTTTTTACTTGCATGCCTATCGCGTTTGTACAATTTATTTGGTGCTTCTGACGCGTTTTCACCGAGAGCTTCTAGAGGAAGTACGGAGGTTTCCATAATTTGGACCCTTGTACCAATACTTTATACATAGTCACTCATAATGTACCTACTTTAAGTTTTAATAGGCATGCCTCATACTCACATTATTAGCAATTAAAATTATATAAACATTTTTCAAAACGGCAATGCAACAATACTGGCATTGAATATTCTTTTGCATTGACTAGTTCAAATGCTAATTTTCACTTTAACCTTAGTCCTGCCTCACTAAACGTCAATCGGAGATGTCGTTTTGTGTTCGGCGGAGATATGTCGTTTTAAAAGCGCCATAACTTCGCGCGGACATAAACACTATGTAGGGGTACATTAAATAAACTGAAAGATTGTAATTGTTTAGACAAACAGGAAAAAACATTAATTTTTTTTCCGTTTTAAATATTTTATTCACTTCCAAAAAATATTTCAAATACAATTTCCAATATTTATACACAATTGCTGAAAAAAGCTCTAGTATTTAGACAATTTTAATAAGCAATTTATTTTATACGTTAGTTACAGAAGAGTTCTCTTCATGGCTTGTCGAAGTGAGCTGGGTAAGTTTGTCATCATAGTTGCACATCTTAATTAATATGTCAAGAAAACTTAAATGATTGATCACCTTTGTATAAAAATTCCTTTGCTAAAGTGATGTATACAAAAAGGGTAGGCATATCGTAGATCCTTGTTATTATAGCTGCAAATATGTATACGAAACGGGATTCATTTCGTAAATCCTTAATATAAGACTGCAAAAAAAAAAAAAAAAAACAAATGAGAATTAGAACATTTTAACGTATCGTTAAACTTAATAATCAATATACAAATGTGACTATATCAGCAATGTATTTGATGCGTTGGTTAAGGAACAGTTCTCTTCATGGTTTGTCGAAGCGAGCTGGGTAAGTTTGTCATCATAGTTGCACATCTTAATTAATATATCAAAAAAACTTAAATGATTGATCACCTTTGTATACAAATTCCTTTGGCTAAGTGATAGGGTAGGCATATCGTAGATCCTTGTTATTAAAGCTGCAAGTATGTATACGAAACGGGATTCATTTCGTAAATCCTTAATATAGACTGTAAAAAAAAACAAATGGGAATTAGAACATTTTAACGTATCGTTAAACTTTATGATCTATATACAAATGTGACTATATCAGCAATGTATTTGATGCGTTGGTTAAGGAACAGTTCTCTTCATGGTTTGTCGAAGCGAGCTGGGTAAGTTTGTCATCATAGTTGCACATCTTAATTAATATATCAAAAAAACTTAAATGATTGATCACCTTTGTATAAAAATTCCTTTGCTAAAGTGATATATACAAAAAGGGTAGGCATATCGTAGATCCTTGTTATTAAAGCTGCAAGTATGTATACGAAACGGGATTCATTTCGTAAATCCTTAATATAGACTGTAAAAAAAAACAAATGGGAATTAGAACATTTTAACGTATCGTTAAACTTTATGATCTATATACAAATGTGACTATATCAGCAATGTATTTGATGCGTTGGTTAAGGAACAGTTCTCTTCATGGTTTGTCGAAGCGAGCTGGGTAAGTTTGTCATCATAGTTGCACATCTTAATTAATATATCAAAAAAACTTAAATGATTGATCACCTTTGTATAAAAATTCCTTTGCCTAAGTGATAGGGTAGGCATATCGTAGATCCTTGTTATTATAGCTGCAAATATGTATACGAAACGGGATACATTTCGTAATTCCTTATTATAGACTGCAAAAAAAAAAAAAAAAAAAAAACAAATGAGAATTAGAACATTTTAACGTATCATTAAACTTAATAATCAATATACAAATGTGATTATATCAGCAATATTTTATGCGTTGGTTAAGGAACAGTTCTCTTCATGGCTTATCGAAGCGAGCTGGGTAAGTGAAGTAATATTTATTAAGTTAAAACATTAAAGTAAAATTCGGCGTTTAAATAAATTTAAAATATCGCTTAGTTTGGCTAGTATAATGATTTAAATTTGGGGATAGTGCTGGTTGAAATAAGCTGTGATCCACTGTATATTGTGCTTTTGTGAATTGATGTTTATAACTAACACCAGATCCAGTTAATTATAATATTAAGGTAAATATTTATTAAAAATGCATGTTTCAAATTGTTTTTAGAAATTCTCACCTGCCACTACAATTGTAAATTACGGTCTGCAAAAGAAAATATTTGTCATTAATAACTAAAACAACAAAATTTAACTCTGCAATAAAAATAAAGCTCAGAGTGTCTAGTATTCATTTATTTTGTAAATGATGGGGAATCCGTAGATATTTCATCATAAATACATAATATTAGAATATGTTACAATTGACATTCAATAACTAACCTTGTATAACGGGAGATCCAATGATCGAATACATTCGCTTCCGAGACTGAAACTGTACGAAATGTTAACATGTTACGATTTATTCTAATTACAACATAATTAAATTATATAAGAAATATATTTTTATGCGTTCCTTAACACTTCTCTTCATGGCCTCTCGAAGCGAGGTGAGCAAGTTTGACATCATGGTTGTAGAACTGAATTTTTTTTTTTTAATTTAATTTTCTTTACTAAGTATCGAACCAGTACGTACAGCAGGAAGAAAATAGTACTATAACATAGGGAAAAAACTTATTTGAACAAAACCTCATATTCATTTAAGGAGTTTACATAGAATTTAATTGTATTAGCATTTGTAAGTTTAAGTCTACTACTACTCCTTCAGTTAACCAGAGAAGGAATTCTGAAATGAAATTAAAATGTATAATAAACATTAATTGCGAATTGAAGTTTTCTACATATCAAAACTATATTAAATAGGATCAGTTGAACAGGTGTATGTTTTCTACATTGTATTATAGTTCAAGAGTAGCAAATAAAAGACATCACTTTGAATTTAACAATATTCTAGAAAAAATATACAAAATACAATATATCTTACCATTTTATTAGAAATCTTGTCACATTTAAGACGCCTGAAAAGTAAAGAGTAAAGTTTATCAATTGAAGGATTAACAATTACAACTGAATTGTATATAAATGATGTCTCTCAGTAACATAGGTGAAGTCTCATCAATTGCAAATGTTCAAGAGTAGCAAATATAAAATCATCATTTTATTTTTAGAAATTTGAAAATATTAACGTATACAACTTACCTGTAATTCGACATGGATCACGGATCATTCTGAAATTATTGAACTGAATTATTTTAATGGCCCATCAATAAATGAAGTAATTCTTCGTCATTAAATTTCAGGAAATTATTGTTTCATCAATTAAATGGCAGAGACGAAAAATAAATCATCATATTGTAATACATATTGTGTTATTATTATTTACTAACCTTCTATAATCGGAAAGCGTAGTCAAAACTGCAAAGAAATAAAATACCCAAATCCCATACGCGAACGATTGTTTTATCATTGTATATTTTATTCAATGGTTTGAATGCATTGGAAATTTACAATAGCACTCCAATTTAAACGGCCTCTTGCACAGGTGGCTCATAACCTTCTGGACGATCAATGACGGCTCCCTCAGCGGATACTACAGCTTCAGATGTCTTGCCACCACCGTCGCCATGCAGCTCCAGCAGCTTAGACACATCGAAGCGGGGCTTCTTGAGCACTTTGACCTTACGGATATACACATCATGCAAGGGATAAATGCGCTGACAGCTCTTCTCTATATCCTTGGCGATCGAGTCGAGTGCTAGCTTATTAACCAGTTGCTTAAGATCGGCACTGCTCACTTCGTTGTTGATAATGTCCGTCATACGCCCGCGAATCTTACGGACCTGCGATTGTTGGGCATAGCACGTTTTGCGCTGGGACTGCTGATCCTTGGAAGTGAAGCCTATGCAAAACACGCGCAATAGATATCCATCGATGGTCTTGGCCTCAACGATAGCCTCGATGAGGGTTTGCCATTTCTTGACCATCGATCTGTTTTCAGTATAACCATACAATTTTTTTACGTTTAACATAAGGACATACAAAAAAAAATATATTAAACTAACCTGTACTTGTCTGTTGTTAAATCCATGCCATGGAAATTGCACAGCACATTGCGGTCCTGCACATCTTCAGCGATGAGACGGAACTTGCGAAAAGATCTCTCGGGATCAATATCTTTTTGCAAGTCGGCCAACGACACTTCAAAAACGCGACCTTTCAAATAGTCAGAAGCAATGCGTTGTCCTTGCGTACGATTAACCAAGGTTTTACCAATCTGCCTGGTTTGGAACATGTTTGGAGCCTTAACATCGTACCAATCTTTGCGAGAGAATGGATCTACCACCTTCTTTTTACCACCTTTCTTTCCACCTTTCGAGAGACCCTTATTTTTACCGACCGCCATGGTATACGCCTAAACCGGAAAAGGTCGAATCACGTTGAATGAAATCTGAGGCGTCTTACTAACTATCGTCAGGGTTGCTTCGTTTCACATCGATATCACAAGGCATACTTACACCAAATAACTTTAAAATTAACTTTTTGGAACTGTGGAATAGACCATATAATGATATCATTCGGTTAATTAATAATAATTTAATTCATATATACATATTTTTAGGCACGCTATATTTGATCGATTATAATAATTAATAATAAAAATGCATGCGCAATCCACTGATTTTAAAAATCGTTCTGCTTTAATTTTTTGATGATTTTGATCGCTCCTAATTTGAAATTTGAAGGTAAAACTTTGTTAACTTCTCTTTTCGTTAGACCGGCCACGCACTACAGTTTCAAATTGTTGTCCATTTGTATCTGTGGTAACGCCAAGACACGACTTGATCAAATGTAACAGAACTGAGTGCGAGTGGATACGGTGCAATTGCCTTGCTTACTCACAAAAGTTTGATTTCGACCTGCTTTCGCCTTTCTCTCATTTACACAAGTAAAGTTCTAAGTTTACTTATTTATTTATTTACTTAAATTTTAATAATAATAATAATAATAGTAATAATAATAATAATTATAATAATAATAATAATAATAATAATAATAATAATTATAATAATAATAATAATAATAATAATAATAATAATAATAATAATAATAATAATAATAATAATAATAATAATAATAATAATAATAATAATAATAATAATCGTTTTGAAAACGAAAAAATTGGTGCTCCCGTTTTCACTTTCACAAAATTCTTTCAAAATTCTTGCCGAAATGAAAAGTAAATGCCTTTTTCTACATTAAATCAGATCTTATTGCAAAAGGAAAAAAATGACTCATTGGTTTATTGTCGTTCTTTTAAGACCGCCAGCAGATCAATTAGGCTTGTAATTATTTTCAAAACGATTAATTTCTGCCCCCACCTCAAATTTAGAAATAAAATTTTGACGTCGGCAACAACAATATTCGAATTAGTGAGCGACCGATAAGTCCGAAACAATGAGTTATCGGCTAAGCTGCCATACATTTGAAATTTGGAATGAAAAGGCAAGTTAAAAATACTTGTATATAAATTCGACATACGAAAGGAATTTTTTCGCGATGTTTACTTCTGACTAAAACACAAGTTAGCTGTTTCAGCAGTACAATATGAAACGATAAAAACGAAACTAAAAACAAAAAAATCGGTTTTTGTCCCAAAACGAAAACGAAAAGTGAATACCGGAGCATCCCAGTAAGTGTGAAAATAGAGTATCGATACGCCTTATATTAAATATTGTTGTGCTATTAATGTTTACCAACATTCCCTAAAAAATGTACCGTCAGCTACTGCCTTATAGCCTACTTCCACTGCACCCAAAACCTCGGTTTTTCGTTTTTTTTTTCCGTTCAGTTCGAATGTTACGTTCGCTCCATGTAAAAATCCATTAGAAAAAAAGTCGGTTTTTCTACGTTCGCGAACGTAGAAATAGCGAACGCACTTTTTGGATTATCACGCGATATATTATCGATATGACAACGAAAAAACTCACCACTTAACAAACAGCTGACATTTAAGTGCGCCAAGGTATGAAAATAGAAAAATAAAATTTTTATTTTGCTTTTTAAAGCAAATTTTTTATAATTTAGATGAGCCAAAAAAAAGTTGCTCAATATCGTGGCATGCCCGAGGCTTTGTTGTTCGAGTTATGCCGTTGCTAAAAATAAATGTATTTATTTAAATATTACGTTGCTGCCAGCAATTCTATTTACATAGGCCCAAACTGATGGCGATTTCTTTACTATTGGCAATGGCCTATAATTCCTCCGCTTCGTTAAAATTCTCATCAAAATCTTGCAAATTAAGAAAAAAGAGTCAATAATATAAATAAAAGAGCTTAAAAATATTTATTGTTTTTTTTAAATTACTCAAATTTTAAGAATAACAGGAAATGCTCCGGTTTTCAATTTCGGTTTTCGTTTTCGTTGTGAGACCAAAACCGAGATTTTCGTTTTTAGGTGCTCCGGTTTTCACACGTTTTTGGTCATCGTTTTGCTATCGGAACGTTTCATTTTTAAGTGCTAAAACAGCTGACTTGTGTTTTGGTTAAAAGTAAACAACGCGAAAAAATGTCTTTTGTATGTCCAATTTCGTGCGTGGATTAAACTCACATGAGGATATTTTTATCCTGCATTGTTTATTAATGCTTCCCCTGAATAAAATATATTTGCCCTTTATCTTTTTTGCGAAGAAAGATTTGATACTTTCTTTAAAAAAATCAGTTGAACGACAATCAGCTGTTTCCCACAAAAAATGGGGATGCCACCTTTTAAATGGATTTCATTCCGGTTATTCCAACAATTTTTTTTATAAAATTTTAACACATAAGTAATTAAATTAAATAAATTAATTTTTAAAAAACATATTTTACCCAAAATCAACAAATTTATCGCCATCCGTTTGATTATACAAGTATTTTTAACTTGCTTTTTCATTCTATCAAAAGTATGGCAGCTTAGGTGATAACTCATGGTGTCGGACTTATCGGTCGCTCACCAAAACGAAAATTGTTGTTGCCGACGGCAAAATTTGATATCCAAATTTGAGGTGGGGTCAGAAATTAATCGTTTTAAAAAGAATTTCAAGCCTAATTGATCTGCTGGCGGTCTTAAAAGAACAACAATAAACCAATGAGCCAACTAGTTATTTTCCTTTTGCAAATAAGATCCGATTTAATATAGAAAAAGGCAATAAAGTTTCATTTCTACAAGACAAATTTTCTCGTTTTGGAATTCGAAAAAATCTTGTAAAAGTGAAAACTGGAGCACCAATTTGTTCGTTTTCGTTTTCAAAACGAAAACCGAAAGTGAAAACCGAACCATGCCCGTAAGTAGAAAACTACAACAAAATAAAAATCTTTCTTTTCCATTGCCATAAATTGTAATTTTGATGATTTAAAAAAAATATTATTGAAAGGTTATCTGCTTGCAAGGGGCCAATAAAAATTTTTGTTTTAGAGAAAATAAGAATATTTATTTTGAGTGGGAATCGCAAAATGGCGGCTTATATAATATTAAAACTTAGTAACATCGGTTAATATTGTTTTCGTTCCATTCTATATTTTCATTATTGTA
This sequence comes from Drosophila kohkoa, assembly GCA_019972355.1. NCBI lineage: Eukaryota > Metazoa > Arthropoda > Insecta > Diptera > Drosophilidae > Drosophila > Drosophila kohkoa. The sequence continues at coordinate 2,357,947 of BJEL01000084.1, read as the reverse complement.
ATATTAATTTTGATATATTGTGCTGAAAAAGTTTGGTCACATTGTAAATTACTAATCGCATCCATTTCAGTTTTACTTGGTTCGTTTTAAATTGTGTTTGCAGACAAACAAGGTTTTACATAAAATGGATGGAATTCGATGGATACAAAAAAATACAATTATTTTGAAAGGTATCATTCTTTTAATATACTTTATAGTGCCACGTGTTAAATTATTTATAGTGACAAGAGTATTCGTCATTTTGAAATGTTACTGATGAGTACGGATTGAACAATGCCTACTATTTGTTCTTGATATTATTTTGGCAAGCAATGATGTATAAGGTCAAAATATCCATATTTATAATATGTGAACATATAAACAAATAATTTGAATGCTTTTATTTACAGTGTATTGCAGATAAAAAAATATATACATTTGTATAAAAAACGGACTTTTATACCATCATCGCTCAATTTCGCTCAGGAATTTGCCTAAAAACAAATAAATATTGAAATACATTTATGCAGTGATTTTTAAAATTACATTAGGAAAAAAAAGAAAAAAAATATATATAAGTAATGGATCCAAGTAATTTTACGTATGAACATTTCGGGATTCTTGTTCATAATGATGAAGATGATGTTGCCAAATCCCCCGATGAGCAGGCTATAAACGTTTCCAGTCTAAACGATGGTGAGCTTGAATATTATTATAGTCATTTATGGTCCATCCATTAATACACAAAAGCAAATAAAACAAAAATTCCTTCCTATTTAATTGTTTGCATCATATTTCCATTTAATAGTCTTGGGTACAGATGCCATTTGCCAGAATGCTAACATGTTTCTTGAATCACAAAATGACAAAGTTTTCACGTATGTTCAGTCGGATCAAAACAATGCTTTTAACAACTATGGAGAGAAATCCTTATTAAAGATAGCTACAAATGTTTGTTTGTCCTCAGCAAAAGAGTAAGTCACTTTTAAATGATTATTTTTTATGAATATTTCATTAGTTTCCATTTTAAAATAGGGAATCGAAGTCAAGCGAAAGCAATTTGCAAATGCAAGACAATGAAGTTATGATGATGTTGAAGGCTTCAAAAGCATCTATCGAAGATGTAATAGAGGATGTTCCTCCGCATGACCTTGTGAATTATATGCATCAATTACGAGCACATGAAAGCATAAAAAGTAGGACCAGATGTACAGAAGCAATGAATAGAAAAAATATAGCGTTGGTACAATCAGTTAATGGCAAGTCTCGGCGCTGGGAGCAAAAATTGGTACAAATCAAAACAATGGAAGGGGAATTTAGTGTTACAATGTGGGCGTCTGGAATGTCGGATGACGAGTACAGTAGCCTTAATGAAAATGCTTCCACCACCGCTGTGTCAACATCACTGATGCCACCTACAAACAAAATAACAGCAAGCGATGAAAATGTTCACGAAAATAAGGACATAGTATTACATGAACATGAGCGTTTGCTCTATCAACATCAACAAGAGAATTTTCTGCAGATGCACCAACAGATGGCTGCTCAGTTGGCAACGTATACAACTGACAAAATCGACGATCGCAATTCTAAATTAAGTGAAATAAGTGAATCGCATTCAAATTCGAATGGACATATTTCTCACGAATGTGAGTTTGTTATTAATGAACAAACGGTTTCCGTAATAGATAAACATCAAGGCGTCAAACAAAGAGATAAGAACTGTGAGCGATTGTCAGAAGTCGCTATGTCGGGATCATTACCCATAGGTAAACTTATATACTACTATGTAACGATAATTGTATATCAACTTAAAGAATGCATTTTTAATTCTTTTAGCAACGCCAGTTGAAAATATTGCAAATGATACAGATGCTTCTGATTTTCCGTTATATGTCAACGATAAGAAAATTGCCTGTCCCCATAAGGGCTGTCATAAATTCTTTCGGGATTCATCTGCAATGCGCAAGCACTTGCACACACATGGACCTCGCGTACATGTCTGTGCGGAATGCGGAAAAGCTTTTGTTGAGAGCTCCAAACTAAAGAGGCACCAGTTAGTTCATACGGGAGAGAAACCATTCCAATGTACTTTTGAAGGCTGTGGGAAACGTTTTTCATTAGACTTCAACTTAAGGTAATTAATCTTGTTTTATTATTTTATTTATCACTAACATTAAATATAATTTAACAAACAGAACCCATGTAAGAATACACACAGGAGACAGACCATTTGTATGCCCTTTCGATGCCTGCAATAAAAAGTTCGCTCAGTCTACAAACTTGAAGTCACATATTCTAACACATGCAAAAGCTAAGTATGTTAATTTATTTTGAGCCCAAATAAAGTAATATATTAATAATTATAATTATGATACTATTATTTTCAGACGAAACCCAAATAATCCACGTTTTGCCACCTGTCCTAGTACGAATGAGCTTTGTACCAATGAAGAAAGTTCTACAAATGTAATTAAAGTCGAGTTACGTGATACTATGTCGGTTAACCAAGCGTCTTTTGTAATGTATGCTGATTAAAATATATGCATATTTTAGTGTGAGAACTATTTCAAATGTACATATATTCGTTTTATGGTGAATACATTTTAGTTATTCAAATAGTGCTTAAGCGTAATTTAAGACCATTATTTTTATTTACATTATACACATAGTTTGTCTGTTTGACTAATTATAGATTTAATAAAAATCAGTGAATTGAGTTTCCATTATTAATTCATTTAGAACTAACAATTCAATTAAAAGAAACATCAATATATGGGATTTCCAAAATGACGCTACGTTATGTACGACAGAATATTACAAAAATAACGACTCGCATGCACAAAATTAAAAATATTTTGGTGGAAATTGAGTGAATCAAAGTAAGGCTGATGTCAGAGTGCGCGCGAGAAGCAATGCCATAATAATGGGCGAGTGAGAGAGCGATGATTCACTGCATACTTTTTCATATGCAATTGCTCGAGAGATGTCAGAGTGAGAGCGAAGCGATCGACTGCAAGGCGAGAAAACAGTTTGTATACAATTTTCTCTGACTTCTCGCGCTCACTCTGATGTCAACAATAAGTCAATAAAGCTGAAGGAAAAAAAAAACAGGAGTGAGTTTTGAAGTTGTCTCAATCGCCAAATTGCAAACAGGGTAACATTTGTTTTTGTATGAATTTGAGAGATCGTAGTTCTATATACTTATTCATTATTTTGTTATTATTCATTATTCATTTTGAGTGAAATGTTTCTGGGTACATAGCCTATTTCCACTGCACCAAAAAACTTTGGTTCTTTTCCGTTCAAGTCGAATGTTACGTTCGCCCCATGTAAAAACCCACATGAAAAAAAGTTGGTTCAAAACGTAAAATAACAGAGTGGCAGTGGAAATAGGCTATAATACTCTATTTAGACCAAGTGCATCTGCTTCAATGACGCAGTTCTACGATGCAAGTGTTAATACCAATACTGTTTTTTCATATTTCAATATTTATTTTTCATCAAATGCCTCTACTTCTTTCCGTTTTACATCATAATAAGCAACTCGCTCTGCAACTTAATATTTCATCGCGGATGGTTTTCTTTATTTATTTTTGCATTCCTCTGTTTATTTCATTTCATTTTTTGACTTTTGATTTTTTTCAAAGAATTGCAAAGCAGTTTGAAATACTTTTAAGCCGCCAAAATTAGCAAGTGAATAATCATATGATTTCCATAGATTTCACACAAAATATACCAACCTTTTCAGAATCATTACTTCTCTTAAGGAATAATGCGCAATTCGCAATTAAAATTGTCTTTTTTTTTTAATTAAACCGCTGTTCTTTGTGTCTTTATGTTTTTGCTCAATAATAGGTTTTTTATTTTATATCATGTGGAACTGTTAAATTGGCATCCACATACATTCGAGTATCGGAGTATCGATACGCTTAAACATTTGCTTGTGCTGGGAACTGCGGAACTAAATGAGCTCTTAGCGTGCGACCACAGGGTACGGATTTTGCAATTGATGAAAACAACCTTTACTATTCTAAAATTTAAGATTTTAAATTCGAATAATATGTTTCAATATGATTTTAGTAATATCACAAATTTGAAGGAAGAGTGCCATACAACATAGATGAAAAAAGCTTACATGCCAACAAAGTGGAATCGCTATTTCACCCAATTACCAATTCTTTAAATATTGGCCTATGCCTATGTGTACTTCCTTTTTTTTTCAACTTTGATTTCTTTTTAAGAAATGCTATCATATTAACTTAAAATCAAAAAAATATTGCAACTAAGTTGCAATAATATTTTTTTTTTTTGCCATTTCTTTTATTTCAAATCTGTCTGTTTAAATAATACGTAAATTGTATAATTAATATTAAATTAACAAAAATATCAGTTTTCCTATGTGCCCTGCTATTATGTGTAACTTATTTTCAGTTGGGTGGATTTATGTAGCGGGGAGATCGAGTATGTGGTATCTTTTCAGTCTTCTTACTGTTAAATTGTTGTCTACTAGATTCAAGACTAAATTATTTTCGTGGCTATGGAGTCTATCGATCTATTTCTTATTAAATTTTTTTATTTCTTCATTTTTCGTTGGAATATTAGGATCTTTGTGAATAGTTGCATTAGATACAATAAATTTGTAGCAGTTTTTGATTGGTAACGCTTAAATATCTTAATATTTGAATTGCTAGCAGTCCCAAAAAGCTGTATAGCGTAGGTCCAAACAGGCTTCAATATGGATTTGTAGAAGCGAACTTTGTTTCCCAAGGTGGTTTCTGATTTTCGACTTTCTCAACCAGGATATTCTTAGTGTTTTAAGACTGAGTTGCTGACATTTTGCTTTAATGTAGTTTTTTATGTTAATTAGGGGTCGAGATGCAAGTCCCGATATTTCACACAGGTACTTTGTGGAATTGGTGAGCCGTTAAGTTTAACATTTGCAGCAGTATTTTTGTTTTCATATGTATGTGATTGGGATATTGTCGCTTTAGAAATAGGCAATGAATGTTATTTCATCTATTTTTTTTTGTAATAATTGCATTTATTTAATAGGTAAATGTTTGAGTGGTGTTGCCATAAACTTTTGTTTTTTACCATTTCCGTGCCAAATTTAGGGTCATAGGTGTTACCAATAACAATCACTCTAAAATTTGTGGAACTTGCGAAATATATTTCTTTTCTACATGTTGAAAATTTTGCTCATCTGGGAACAGTGCTTACCTTGGAAAAGACAGCGCATGAATAATTTAAATAGATGTAGTGGTTACCAGCAGAGTTGTATTTACGAAAAACCGATAATTAATTTATTTAAACAAAAGATTAGAACCGAGTTTTGGCGATCTGTCGGTCGCAAGCTTAAACACAATTCCTTGGTAAATTAGCTTCTTACTGTAATCTATATGAATACCGATCAAACTCTGGAACTTTGTTCGAGAATAAAAAAACTATTGAGAATTGAAATTTAGTTTTTATTAATGAAATACAGCGATACGCAAGACAATTCCAATAAGGGATACAATTTTGTGATTATAAAAGCTTCTTCGAATGTGAAACTTATGTTTTCGCAATCGTAACATAGCGGCCAGCATTTGTGGCTGGTGTCGTTTTCAGTTCAATATTCCAGAGAACGTTGAATTCAGTTAATATATATTTTATATATTAAAGTAAAGTAATTGAGTTTTTAATTTTTCGAATACATTCCTTTTGTCAGGTTGTGTCTGCTGTCGCTAGGTGTCTTGATTCTTGAAGCAGCCTCGTGAACTGTTGATGCTAATGCACTTTGATACTGATCAGATGCCGGGGGTTTGCTGCTGGCAACGAACTTATTGACGTTGTATCACAGCTGATATTTTGAGAGCTCTCTCAGGTACTTATCACGTACATAGTTTGTTTGGCTGTAAGCGGATATTGCGAAAACACTTGTAATAACTGCACTGTCAATTTGTACATATGTCAGTAGTAAATTTAAGTAATCGGTGTCGGTTTTTTCTTGTCCATATAATCGCTTGAATTGTCTACTTCTTCAAAAGTTTGATTAAAAGTCTCAATTTTATTTAGAGCTGCCGCTTGCAACTCTCGAACAGGCATCGATGCCCTTTTATGAGCTGTAAATTCTACAATATGAATTCTATAAATATAAAAATTATTCGCAAAATTATTTTTTATCTTATTTACCACGCATATAGACTTGTGATTTATTTGTCCTTTGAGCATGTTGATCTATGTTTTTCCGATTTGGCCGAAAATAGTTCTTTAATATATTGATTTTATAGTTTTCTGGAGATCCGGTCAAGCTTAACTAATTGTAATTTTAGATGAGGCCAAAAAACGTATTTTGCAATACTCACATCGCTGTCCTCCGAATCCCTCAAATTAAATTTATTATCATTCGCATCGAATATATTGTTTTTGGCTATTTGAAAAGATGATCCAGGATTTGTTGTTGGTAACTTTATAGTATTTCCTAATGCGGTTGGTAATCTCCATGTTTTTAAGTCATCATTCCAAATTGAATTTTTCATAATTTCTTCAGGATTCCTAATGTAAATTTATTATAAATAAAGTTTGAACTTATTATGAATAGTACCTGTTCGTCAGAAGTTCAATTAAACTTGTAATTATTTTTAAAACAACTTATTTCTGACCCCAACTCGAATTCAGAAATAAAATGTTGCCGTTGGTAACAACAATTATCTTTTTGGTGAGCGAACGATAAATCCCTGAGTTATCGCAAAAGCTTCCGTATATTTGGTGGAATGAAAAAACTAGTTACAAACCGGAGCATCTAAAATCGAAAACGTACTAACGGAAATTGAAAACTTTACCTCGCCTGTATATTTATATTTTTAAGTGTCTTGGCTGCCTTTTTTTAATACATTTTCAAAAGTTTCGAAAGCTTTGGATCGTTGGATTGAATGGGCTTAAAAGTTACAAAATATAAAAGGAACAACTGAATTTAAATAATTCCGACAGGTATGCACAAATATTTTTGCTACAAGTGGTGACAGGACTTAGGTTTTTATGGACTGGATAAAACATATGTACACATACCACATGTTACTGTGAAGATTATATATATGTATGTATATATTCTACACGGTTGAGCCAGCATCCTCGCCTTCGCTCTCGTAAAGTTTATTATTTTTACGTTATTATATTTAGTATTTATGCCTGCTATTGTTATTCTTATTTGGACGTTGACGTACTAATGGCAGTAATATTAAGTGGCCCAGCAATACCATACACGGGCTTTTTGACGCGCGGACAAAACAAAATAAATTTGTGAACAGCATGCAATAATCGAAAGCCGCGAATAAATATTAAAAGACGCTGGACGCTAATTAAATACACGAATAATACTATATTAATAGGGAAGCAAAAAATGTTAGGATATACATATGTATAAGAAGATAAAAAACAATTAAATACTCGATAATTATGCTAATAATAAGGTTTTAAGCAAAGGAAGATTTACTGGGAAAAACGTTATTGGGATTGTTATAATTCACATACAGAATACGGAAGGGATTATGGCAAGCAAAATTAGTAGATCTACGTGAAATGAGAAGAGGAAGAAAATTCCTAGTGATTCTGACCGGAGCTGCAAAACTAATTTGACTTAACGGCTTCAAAGAGTCTATTTCACCATTAATTAGTCTCTGAATGAAAACAGCACCTTGCATAGTTTTACGGTCAGAAAGAGAAGGAAGGTTTAGTAATAAAAGTCTACTGCGACTAATCTAATATTAGGATTCCAATTTAAACTACGAAGAGCAAATAATAAGAATTGTTTCTGCACAGATTCAATCCTATCTTGATAAACCCTATACTTGGGGATTCCAGACAAGAGATCCATACTCAAGGTTAGGGCGAACCAAAGTTTTAGTGATGTAGGGATCGTTGAATTCTTTTGACCAGTGTTTAATGAATCCCAGAAAACCCATTGACCTATTTACAACAGACAGAATGTGTTTACCAAATTTTAGTTTTGCGTCAAGCAGAACCCCTAAGTCATTCATAGACTCTATTTGCTCTAGAGGATAATCATAAAAAACATAGTTATTTACCTGAGAAGAACCCCTACAGAAGGTCATGAGCTTACATTTATTGCAATTGAAATGTAATACACATGTCCTTTTTTTTACGCGATCTCTTTTTACGCGATTTCACTTTAACGCGGTTATTTTTGCAGCGCAAATTTCTTATTTTACGCGGATTTTTCACTTTAACGCGATTGCTTTTTTTTTTTTGCGTTTTTTGCTTGTTTACATATTTTTACGCGTAATATTTTTTGAATATAATACGGGGAAGCCCCATCAACAAAATTTTACTCTATGTGTATCAATTATTGCAAATCTAGTCATTAGTCATTTAGTTAGCGGACGGTGCAGTTGTTTAGGTAAGATATTAGTGCCGGCCATCAAAATAAGCGGCAAAGAATAATTTCCACTTCGGATAATGACAGTGATTAAACAGCATTCAACGATTTTTTCAATAAATCTACCTATGTTTTTTTGTTTTCTTCTCTTTTATATATGGTTTCTGTTTTGTATTTTTTATTTTGTTATGAATGAATAAATTATAAGTCTGAAATTTGAAACTTATTGTATTGTTTTTGATTTTTTTGCGCGTATATTTTGTTATACGCGATTGTTTTTATATTCGGAACCAATTCGTTAGTTTATATTGGAAAACTAACCATTTTTACGCGATTTTTTTTTACGCGATTAGTGGCAGAACCAACAATCACGTAAAAAAAGGACTGGGTGTATATGTATTTACTCTGCACCAAGATTCTAGACGATTAAGGTCAACAGTGAGCTCGCAAGACTATTATTAAATGTCAGGCAAAGCTTAACACCATCAGCGTACATAAGTACACGGGAATGCTCAATAATAGAAGGAAGATCATTTATAAACAAAGTGAACAATAGCGGACCCAAATGACTACCCTGGGGCACACCAAAAGTAACTTGGACACATTTAGATACAAAGCCATTATAATAAACATTCGGTATTCTGTTGGAAAGTTATGAGGAGATCCACTTAATTAGGCTATGAGGCAACCCTAAAAGATTAAGTTTATAGAGTAAGAGGTGATGAACACTTGGAACAGAGAAAATCAAGAGCAGAGCCAGTTTCCTTGAATTTTTTGTAGTCTCGACTTACGATTTTTTAAGTTCGATAATATCTTTCTAAAGGTTTATCAGACAAATGTGGAATTATTGATGGAACACAAGCATCAAATAGCGAGTTCAATGTAGTATAAAACAAGTAAGAAATTTACAGTCGAGTGTGCTCGACTGTGAGATACCCGCTACCCATTTTTAATAAGTGCAAAATATTGCGGTATTATTTTCAAAATATACCGAAAATACTAAAAAAATACTAAAAATATACCAAATGGTATGTTTGGTATATCGATACAGCACACCATTTAAAATATACCATAGACGGCACAATGTACCAGATTGTCGGCCAAAGCAACTAAGAGCCCTAGTAAGTAGGCGTTTTTGCCCATACAAAAGTATTTCTTTAATAACTTCCACAATTTTTATCTGATCGCAACCAAAATTTTCAGGAATCATAACTACTATAGTAATTATTGTATATACCAAAATTCGTAACTCTAGCTTTAAAATTACGCTTGTTATTCGATTTTTTTGATTCGCGGGGGCGGAAGTGGGCGTGGCAAAAATTTGAAACAAACTTGATCTGCGTGCAAACATAACAAATGCTGTCGAAAAAAAATTATAGCTCTATCTCTTATAGTCTCTGAGATCCAGTGTTTCATACGGACGGACGGACAGACACACAGACGGACAGACGGACATGGCTATATCGTCTCGGCTGTTGACGCTGATCAAGAATATATATACTTTATAGGGTCGGAGATGCCTCCTTCTACCTGTTACATACATTTCCTGCCGGCACAAAGTTATAATACCCTTCTACCCTATGGGTAGCGGGTATAAAAATTCAACCGCTATATCCATGTTCGTAGACAAAGAAAGTTGCGACCAGTCAGTTTGAGATATAAGCAGGGCAAGTTTCTCAAAATCGGGTTTCCGAAAACAACGAGAACGCTCACCACAACGTACACTAAACTCTGACGCAATATATGGGAGCTCCAGCATAATTTCTAGAGTTGGATGGTAAGGGTCTTCAGGAGAGGATATAGGAGATGTTCTCGATAGAAAATAGGAATCTGGGTCTAGAACAAAAATAAGGTCTAGAGACCTGTTTAAACAATTTGGAAAACCATTAATCTGACACAATGATTTTTTTTTTTTTTTTTTTTGAGGTAGGGAAGAAAATGTCTACACACCACCATAGCGACGTCTCAAACTATGGCTGTGCGGGGATTGCATATGCATGCTGACCCGCTAAAAACTCCCCTTTCGCTGTTTCAGGGCGGAATTTCCCAGCCCGGAACCGCATTGAATGCGCATAACTTCAGGCTGGGCGCTCTGGTGTTTTTTAGCTCATCGTTTCGCCTGCGTCCAGGCGCCTCTTTTTGCGTCGGAGGATTCTCTCGACGTGTCTCGTTATTAATTGCCAGTTTTGCTCGTTACTTACGAGCAGATTGGCAACGTTTTGAGGTCTCCAGATTCCATCGATCTGCGATTCAAGTAGCTCTCTTTCTGTTTGCCACTGAGTGCATGAGAAAAAAGTATGCTCTGCGTCATCTATATCGGCATCGCCATACACGCAGCTTGGCTGTTGGCGTAGTCCTCTTTGGTGCAGGTACTTTCCGAAGTATCCGTGCCCAGAAAGCAGCTGTGTCAAATAGTAGTTTACTTCACCACCGAAATCTCGGTTGCTCCATATTTTTACGTCAGGTATTTGTTTGGCAGTCCACCTACCGGTTTCGTCGTTTGTCCAGCGATCTTGCCACTGTTGCATAGTTTCCTCTCTGGGGTCGGTGTCAGATTCCTGGTTATTTTGGCGCTTTAGCCAGGTGCGCCGTCGCTCTCTGGCCTTCAGATCTATGGGGATTTCGCTGCTAATCACCAAGACTGCTGCTGTCGACACTGTCCGGTATGCGGACGTTACTCTAAGTGCCGCCGTCCTCTGAACGGCCAACAGTGTTTTGCATTTTTGTGTTATGGTCAGGGTGTCTGCCCATGCTTCAGAGCCGTAAAGCAGTATCGAGTTTACTGTTGACATCAGCAGTTTACGCTTACCCTCAGTTGGGCCACCAACGTTTGCCATCAGCTTACTGAGTGATGCCACTGCCCTTGACGCTTTTTCCACTGTATGGTGTATTTGGGTCCAGAAAGTCATTCTTGGGTCGATACGGATGCCTAAGTAGTTGAGTGATAATTTTGTTTTTATTATGTCGTCGCTTACATGCATGTTCACTTCGAGAGGGATGTGCCGTTTTGTTAAAATTATTAATTCTGTCTTCTCTGTGGCGAGCTTTAGACCATGGGTTTCGAACCAAGCCATTGCTCGCATCATGACTTGGTTTAGCTTCCGCTGCGCTTCCGTCATGTCGCGTGCCTTGATGATGGCGGCGATGTCGTCGGCAAACCCGACCAGGTTGCAGTCGTCTGGCATTTCTATTGAGAAGATGCTGTCATAGCTAGCGTTCCACAGGTCCGGGCCGAGGATAGAGCCCTGTGCTGCACCCGAAGTGACGGTCTTTCGCCTGGTCCCACTTTGCGTCTGGTATATCAGCTCTCGGTTGCTTAGGTAGCTGCGGACCATGCGCATCAGGTAGGCTGGTGTTCCGAAGCGATTTTCTAGCGCGTCGATGACGTCAGTCCATCGCAGACTGTTGAAGGCGTTTCTAACGTCAAGGGCGGCCAGGAGCACTATTTTTTTGGAGTAGGCGTTTCCTCGCTGTGCATCGCTTACCGCTTCTATGACGCACTGCAGTGCTCCAGCTGTCGATCTACCTGGTCGAAAGCCATGCTGTCTATTTGATAGGCCACCTGCCATTTCTATGGCTGTAGATAGCCGAGGTTTTAATAACCTTTCTAGCAGTTTCCCCGCTGTGTCGAGCATGCATAGCGGTCGATATGCACTTGGGGTAGCTGGGTCTCCTTTCCCTTTATCTATTAGCATTAGGTGCTGTCGCTTCCACACCTCTGGAAAAATTCCTTCCATCAAGCAAGCATTATACATGTTTAGCAGGATTTTCGGGCGTGCGTCTGCTATGGCTTTTAGTGCCTCGGATGGAATCCCATCGGGTCCGGGTGCCTTGTTGTTCTTCAAAGATGTTGCTGCCGATCTGAGTTCATTCTCTGTAAAGAAAGGAGGCTCTTCGAGGGCGGGCGTCTCTGGGTCAGTGCGTCGTTCGTGCTGTGGGAAGAGCGTGTTGACTATACTGGCCATGACATTTTCGTTTAGCTCCGGAATCGGCCTCTGCGCTCCTAACTTGCGCGTTACGATTTTGTAGCCAAGACCCCACGGGTTGGTGTTTATGTCGTTTCGTAGCTCTTCCCATTTGCTCTTTTTGCTGTGGACAATGGCAAGTTTAAGGCGCTTTCTAGCTTCTTTGTGCTCCTCGATTTCCGCCGTAGCACTGCTTCGAGATCTGGCTCTAGTCATTTTCCTTCTCGCTCGTAGGCAAGCTCTTCGGAGCTCCGCGATCTGTTCGTTCCACCAGTAGGCAGCTTTCCTTTTAAGGAAGCTCGTCGTTTTGGGCATCGCTGCGGCGCAAGAATGCTCTATGGCGCGCATGGTGTGGCGTACTGTGCTTCTTGCGTCCCTAGGGTCTACGGCTGTTTCCATACTTGCGTCTAGTACTTCGATGAGTTTCTCGGTGTCCAGTTTTTTCGCGTTCCACCTTCGGGTGGTTTTCTTATCATGATCGGGCCGACGTCTATGGTTTGAGTTTATGGAGAAGCAGATATACTGGTGGTCACTGCCCGTGTAGTCCTCCAAGACACCCCACTCCTGTAGTCTGTTCGCTGCTCTTTCTGTCGCCAGAGTGATGTCTGGGATTGTGCCCTCGCATCCTGGTCTGCAAAAAGTGGGTGTGGACCCTTCATTTGCGACCACTAGCCCGAGCCTGGCAGCCATGTCAAGTATCCGTCTGCCCCGGGGGTTTGTTGTCGGCATGCCCCACTCGATGGCTCTAGAGTTGAAATCACCCGCGATGATCAAGTCTCCGCCAAGCTGCTGTGCTTGGTCTTCTATTGCGTCTAGCTTCGTCTTAAATTCATTTATACTGTCACTAGGCGTCAGGTAGCAGCTCATGATTGTGCAGATTTTAGTTTGTGCCCATACGAAGCCTTGTCCGGCACCACTTCTTGTGACGGTGAAGTTGTTTATGTTTGGCAGCCAGATGGCTGCCGTCCCGGTGTTGTCAGTTAGGAATGTACCATTGTTGGGAGCCTTGTACTGCTCACTGATGATGACAACATCAACCGCCTTCTCTAGCACGAGCTGAGAGAGAAGCGAGTCGGCTGTTTTGCTCCGGTGCATGTTTGCTTGGAGGATCTTCATCTTTGGGCTCTTACCGATGCACATTTGCTAGAGGCAGGGATGTGGTCAACTGATTTCAGTCCGGCAGTGACGCACACGCAGCATTTTGGGGGATTTTTGCATTCCTTGTGCTTGTGTCCAATTTCGCCGCACCGGATGCAAAGGTTTCTTCTGTCTGGGCCTTTGCACTCTCTTTGGGTGTGACCCGACTCGAAACACCTAAAGCAGCGCGTCGGGATTGTTTGCATGCGCATTCTGGCGCGAATCCAGCCAACAGTTATTTTTTCTCCTTTGAGAAGCGTCTCTGCAGCTTCAGTTTGGAGTGTGACAAATGCTCTCACTTGTTCCCGACTATTTGGTTTTGTCACCACTACTTTTAGTCGGTCCCCTATGTCCGGGAGGATCTTCTGTATGGCTTCCTCGACTTCGTTGGCTGTAGTGAGTGCGTCTAGATCCCGGATTTCCAGTGTGCTCGTCGGTTTGAGTTCCTTTACTTCCGCTGTTTTTTGTAGGGCACCTTTGATTTTGTTAATGAAATCGGTGCTCACTTGAGTGCCTTTCTTCATTTCTAGTAGTAGCGCTCCAGACATTGTTTTCCGAACTGCATGAATTTTAATGTCAGCGTCGTTTGGGTCCACAGTTTCCTTAAGGCTTTTAAGTATGTCTGCATAGGTGTGTCCTTCGTTTGGTTTCACAAGAAGGGCTTCATTTTTTGGCCGTCTTTTTTGAGTGTTGCCTTTCTCTGAGTTTGGCTTGACTCCTGAGGGTTTGTTTTGTTCGCCGCCAGTTGTTTGTTTGGGTGCGCTGGATTTTTGCTTGTGTGCTTTGTCAGTCTTTGACTGCACAACCCGCCAGTTTGCGCCTGTGCTCGTGGCGCATGGTTTCTTTGTGTTTGGTGAGTCGACGTCCACTGGGCTTGGGAGGGGCCGTTTTGACTGCGGAGCGGCAGAGGTTTTCGGCGTAGTCGATTCATCCACATTGTTTTTTCTAATGTCACTTATGCGTTTACTTTCAGTCTCCTGGCTTAGCCAGTTTCGTCGGTATGTTTCCACTTGGTCGAGGATTTCATCGAGTTCGCCGACTCCTTGCTTAACATCTCTAGAAATGTTTTTTTTGGATCTTCATTGCGGCTTTCATGTTCCGCAAAACCCGCCGGCACTCTTGCAGTGCATTTTCTTCTTCCCGTCGCATCTTTTGTATGAATTCTTGCCGTGGGGAAGAGTTGATCCTTGTTTGTTGCGCTGGATTTGTGTTTGTTTTTTGCGCTGTGAGTGGTGCTACATCGTGTGGAATCCTTGGTGTTTCTATGTCACTTAGCCTCGAGAGTAGAACATTTCTAGGTGTGCTATCTTCGTTTTGTTGTGGCTTGGGCTTGCTCGTGCTCAGGGAGTCAGCTTTCTTTGCTTCCATGGCGTCAGCTTGCTTAGGTGGTGTTCTCGCTGTTTTCGTGTTTTTGTTGAAGATATTTTCTTCCATCTCTTTCTCTTTTGTTTGTGTGGTTTTTGTTGTTTGTATGTTCATGCTATATGGGTCCAAACTTTAGGCCGCTATCTCCTCGCGTATGTACAGTTACCTTGTTTCGTCCCCATGGGTCCCTTTGCAAGCAGTGAGGTCCATGCGATGGGTTGATACGAGCTCTTATGGAACTCGTATTCAGAGCCAGGACGGCGTTAAGCAGGAGTGAAACTCAACTGCACCTGTACCATCGAATCAACGATGATCACGGTTCGAACGTACCTAAAGACTCGCTACGTTTTAATAGGGCGGAGGTAACCTTGGCATTTGCCCGTCAGCCATTTCGCCAGGGGTTCAATCTGGGTACTGAGGTGAAAGATTGCCTTGGTTATCAGCGAGCGAATCTTCTTTGTGTCTCCCGATCCGGAGAAAGACATGTTTGATAGCCGTCCAATGTGGAACAGACGCTAACCAGTTTGCCGCCCGATTCGGGAACAGACGCATACTGGATTTTTTACGCCTTCTCACCTTAGCTAAGAAGCTATCGGATGATAGCTGCTTATTTGCCAGGGTCGCCGCGAGGAGGCGGTGAGATGCTTGAGACACGCGTGTATGGATCACGCTGGACTTCGCCAAGTTAAAGCCGATCAGACGCTTTGCCATAAAAACAATGCCTCCGACACAATGATACTCCGATCTGACACAATGATACTCCGTAAAGACTATAAATAATAACATGGGATGGATCACGATCAGAAAGCATGTTTGAAATGTTATTAATTATAGAAAAATTAACTAAATACCGAGCAACATCTGAAGTAGGAGGTATATGCGAGCAAGAAATAAAAATGTTAAAACTACCAAAGGATAATTTTACAGCCACTAGCCCAATATCAGAAGTGTGATCTATCAATTCTGAAGCAAATTGAGCATCTACTGCAATTAAAACCCCACCATCACGACGTAGCTTGCGATCATGTCTGTATAAGGAATCTACAAGAAAATTTGAGTATCAAGAATGTGATTCTTTAACCATGTTTCGTTAAAAGGAAAGATATACTATTTAAATATAGGTTAGCAAGTTCACTGCAAATGCCTCTTGCATTCTGATAGCCAAGAAGTAAAGAGGATGTTAGTTTTTTGAACTGACAGACATAGAGAAGATGGCTTTGAATTAGAATTCTTGAACTATTAAGAAGAGAAACCGGAGAATGATTTTTCTTTTTAGCAACACTCAAGCAATTGCAACACTGTCTATGACTCCAAATTTGACACGGAAATGGTAAAAAACCAGAGTTCGCAAATAACTGTCGACCGTTTCTCGTTGTCTTTAAATAAGTGTCTTTTCCTGACTCTTTACGAAGAGACTCAAAGAGCAACCGATTTATGGGTTCTTGAATGAGATCGCTTGCGCTCAGAGCAAAACCCTTTGTTTTGTTCTGGTTGGTCCGAGACCTTTTTGTCGTGTTCAGTGAAGCAAAAAGTCTTTTGCGTATGTATTGCTATACACATGATACAATAACACAAAGTAGTCCCGTCGGCAAAAGCTGGTACCCTAGTAATCATGACAATGAGTGCGAGTGAAAGAATCTCAGAACAGCAGTGTTAGCGAAAGACGAAGACGATGCAATTAATATTTACATATTTAGAAGCTAATAGTATTAATGTCTCCTTGACATATTTTTAAAATGTATATTGTTTATGAACAATATTAATAATGTATATGATATTTCTCTAATTTTCTAAATATTCTAATTCTATCCGTGTCTACGGCATACATTGCAAAATGTCATTTTGCACAAGGGTTAATTTCAGAAAAAATTCGTCAACAGACAACGTCTTGCGTCGAAAAGCGAACATACTTCTATAGCGATACCTTAGTTGCAATATTTTTTTGATTTAAAATTTCAGTCTTGCGACTTTACGATTTTAATCAATCCTATTTATTTTCGCGTGAAAATGCCTCAGACGCTTTCTTTTTAACCTTGTGCAACATAACTATTATGTGAAAATTGTCTATCTCTGAGTTCTTCAAGCTTGTATTACATTCTTTCATGCCCATACATCACAGCATTCCCAGCTACTATTCAAATATCAATAATAGCAAGCTTATCTAAAAATATAAATAATTTGTACTTCGTTCAGTGATTTAACCAGATCAGTAAGGTAATACATTAAAAAATAAAAATTCAAAATAACATGATTTATTAATCGTATAAACTACTTGATATTTAAAATGTAAGTCTATATTTCAACATTCCATACTATAAGAGAAAAGGATCCTCTAAGCTAAGAAAGTCCGTTATAGATAAGAAAACAAGTCAGAAAGCTACAGTCTCATTTTGAACAAAAGCAAAATATTGCGGTTTTATTTTCAAAATCTACCGAAAATACTACCAAAATGCTAAAAATATACCAAATGGTATATTTGGTATATCGGCATATTCAAATAATACCATAGATGGCACATTAGACCAGATTGTCGGCCAAAGTAACTAAGACCTCTAGTAAGTAGGTGTTTTTCCCATACAAAAGTATTTCTTTAATAATTTCCACAATTTTTATCTGATCGCAACCAAATCATAAATACTATCGTTATTATTGTAAATGCCAAAATTCGCAGCTGTAGCTTTAAAATTACGCTTGTCACTCGATTTTTTTATTTGCGGGATCAGGAGGGCAAAAATGATATAGTCTCTGAGATCCTGTGTTTCATACGGACGGACGGACATGGCTAAATCGTCTCGGCTGTTGATGCTGATCAAGAATATATATACTTTATATGGTCGGAGATGCCTTCTTCTACCTGTTACATACATTTCCTGCCGTCACAAAGTTATAATACCCTTCTACCCTATGAGTAACGGGTATAAAAAGATTTTCGCTCTGAACGTGAGCGATCTCATTCAAGAACCCATAAGTCGGTTGCTAGCTGAGTCTTTTCGTAAAGTCAGGAAAAGAAACTTATTTGCAGACAACGAGAAACGGTCGACAGTTATTTGCGAGCGCTGCAACTTATAGATCTTTGATGACACTATCGATTAGAAGTAAGTTCACGATCATATGAAATGCACATAACCATCGGCAAAAAAAGTACAAACTCCTATATTTTCATGCCATAATGCATATTTTTCTTACAAAACAATCCTTTTATGTCGCATATACATTTAAAACTGGAATCTGCTAGATGAATTTAAAAAAAAGCTATTTTTCAAGCTATAGCTAGATACAAATTTTAGAAGCTTTTCCATTTTCAAATATGCTAGAACTAGCTTATACAATAATAAGCTAAACTGCAACACTGGACATAGACTTCATATTTTTCAAAATTTGGAGAATTTGAGAGCTTTACTTTTTTAAATTCTGTGGTGTAGTTTGCAATCAATTTTGAATCATTCGGCCGGGACAAGTTTCAACATTTTTAAAAATTCTAAACGATTTTTTTTTGCAATTTCCGTAAAGATCTTTTAAAAAACATGTTTTTAAAATTTTTAAAAAAATTTGTCGTAATATTGAAGCTACTTTTTATTTTGAAATATCTCACTTCACTGGATCAAACTTCTCTGAGCTGAAACGTACAGATGTGGACGAGCTTTAGGCAGTTAGTCGAGCCCTGTTTAATTTTATCACACGTAAAAACGTGTATAATCTCGACGGCTTCTGTTATCCAGCATCAGATGATCAATTATATTCGAGAAAAAACAAAAACTAGACCGGAAGCAAAGACAGATATTGTTTAGAGTTGGCAAATAAGATGAAAACACACACAAAGAATTCCATATATATAGTTATATAACAGTTCTAGCAGGTTCTTCAAAAAATTACCAATTCTTTCCATTTTTACGAAGAATACGACACATATTTTCAAACAGTAGTTGATAGAATTTCAAATGACGACCAAGCTGTCGAATTTCATCTAAATAATCTTCGCGGTCCAATTGAAACTCCGAATTTAAATCTTCAATCTCCCGCTCTAGCATCCTAATCTTTTGATTGAACATCTTAATACGATCATTTTTGGTATAAATTTCGTGTTGAATATTTGCATAATGAACTTGCAATAGGTTACGATCATTACTTTCAATGCGGCTTAATGCCTGTGCAATCGCACTCAAGTGTTGCTGAGCTTCCTTTTTGCGTTGTCTATGACGTTCTCGAAGTTGCATGTCATTAACTTTTTCACCACCAATAAGAGCATGCTTAATCAGATCAATATGCCGACGTGCGTTTAATTGAATGCATTCCCTTCCTTCTCCATCATCAGATTGAAATTCAATTGATACATCTTTATTGAGGGGTTGACCTGTTCGCTTGTTGTCCTTATTATTCTTCATCTCTTCTGTAAGCATTTCAGATTTTTTCTCATTCAGCCATAATTTTCGCAATTTTTCATTATCCTTAGAAATTTTTTGAAATAATTCATTTTCGGTCTGATTACTTTCTTCAAGCATTTTTCGTAATTTGACTATCTCCTCTTGATATTGACGCAGTTTGGCATCTTTTGGGTCTTCGTTGATTTTGGGAATGTTGGATATATTTTTCGCTCGGCTCGCGTACCGTAAAGTTGACAATGATTCATCATAGTTACTGTCAGCTGGCGAAATGCATGATATCATAATGGTTTTTGTATTGCCTCCCAGGGAATCCTATAAAAAGTGACAATAAATATCAATATTGCAATCGACTCTGGAAATAATCTACTCGCCCTTTCACTTTGCGACAAAAATGTATTATTTTGCAAATATTTTATATGCCCATGTACGTACAACAGACTTTGTCAATGGGGGCTTAATTTCTTTTTTTAAATACTCATTTTAATAATCTCTTACAGGAAAAGTATGTAACAGACAGAATAAGACAGCATAATTTAAAAGCTTAAGTTAGAATACGATTTTATTGAAAATGGGTTTCGGTGTGACAAAAAGCTTCGACTAAAGATTTTTTTTATTGGACATTGACGTATTGACGTACCAACAAGCCGCTCAGCGATACCAATCACTTGGCTTGTCGACGCGCGGACAATACAAATAAATTTCATATTTGTTTTCTCATTTCAATTGTAAATTGTTTGTTTACCAGTGCAAAAACTTAGACTTTGAACGATAATTAACAATGAAGTTAGTACATGGGGATTTTATATCTACCTGAAGCAATCTCGTCAGTTTTGAATCCCTATACGGTACATGCTTTGTTTTGCCATCAACTAACGCTGATATAACATTGCCCAAAGCCGAAAGCGATAAGTTAATTTTTGTAGCTTCTTTTAGACGTTCACCAATAGCTCCTGTCTTGGATTGTCTTTCAGAGCCGGCAAGGTCGACAAGATTCAATTTGCCTCTTCGAATGCATCCAATTATGGGCGAAATATTATTCAAATCTGATGATTGGGTAACAGAACTTTCAATCTGCTCCAAACTTATTGTAAATATAGTATGTGATCGTGAACTTGTCTCGTTCATCAATGTGGCTGCTGTAATCCGATTCTTATTACCCAACTTCAACCAATTATAACATTCTTCTGCATTTTTCACTGGCTGGGTAGTTAAGGAAGGAACTGTAACGCCGATACCTGGTATATCCTTTAATGAATGATTAATTGTATGCGATGAGTCCGATTCACTCAAAAGATCTTTGATAGTCTCGTTGTAAATCTCCAAATAGCTTACTAATGCGAGGTACCTGACGTTGTTTGCTATCGAAATTTTCTCAAATATGTGATCAAAGCATCTCGGTATGATGCCCTTATTTGGCGCATCCTTTATCGATCCATCGCCCTTAAGAAATAACAAATTATTATTAAAGTCATCGTCGTTATATAAATTGTAAGTAATTACCTGCATTGTATGAGTTTTGCCGCAACCTGTTTGGCCATAAGCAAAAATGGTTCCATTATACCCTTCTAATGTGCTCTCCACCAATGCATAACACATATCATTGTAGATAGTCTCGGTCTTGGAAAATGTATTATAGACGCTATCAAATCTAAACGATTTTCTTGGTGCACATCGTGCCGAGGGATTTAACACAGAAACATCGTAATCAGAAGTTTCCACAATGTTCTTGCAAAATAAAGGCATTGTCAACGAAATAAGATACATGACGGTGTGAATTTTCTTTTATTAAACACTTACATCACATTTTTCATGAATTTCTTTTAGATTCATTGGTCGACAGCGTATAATAACCTTCACATGTTCACCCATGATTTATTATAATTTAAAAACTACTTTCACTAAACTAACTCTTTAGTTGGTCGTGCACCGTTGCTCAGTGTATTGATTTTTAACTAATTGCTTCAACTTGAACGCTCACTCGAATGTTTACTATCTTCAAATTTCATAGATATCATTTGTAAAATCACTTTTATTTACAACCTATGATTTAAATTTTTTTTATTTAATTGGTAAAAAAACATAGGTGACCACAAATATATATGTATATGTTCATATTGATATGTGTAGATCATGGCTCCTGGAAATAATATGCATGCATTTCTTAATTGACTTTTATTATTCTATATCGTATATGTTGTTTGGAGTCATATAGATGTATATATGTATATAATAAATTATATTTAATCTCTGTTAATATAATAAATTAAAAATACAGATAATAGATTTTAAAGACGTTACCCACAGCCATATACATACGTCTGTCTGCCTGCCTGTCTGTCCGTATAAACACCTCAAAAACTAAAACAGATAAAGCTGCAGTTTATATACTCGCTATCCATAGGGTGGAAGATTTTTATATCCAACAAATGTACACTGCGCTTCATCAGGCTAGCTTCACCTCTGACTAACGCGTGGGCGAAACCGAATGCGCCGCCATATGAGATAATTTGAAATACTACTTAATATTTAAATAATAATAATAATAATAATAATAATAATAATAATAATAATAATAATAACACGCTTGGTCAACTATTTCTTTAAATTATCTCAATCAACTATTCCCAATCGAATTTATGATTGATTATGATGATAATTTCAAATAGAGGCGGATCCTCACATTATTAATTATTCTTAAGTTTATTTAAAAAAATAGTATTTAAATATTAAGTAGTATTTCAAATTATCTCATATGGCGGCGCATTCGGTTTCGCCCACGCGTTAGTCAGAGGTGGAGCTAGCCTGATGAAGCGCAGTGTACATTTGTTGGATATAAAAATCTTTATACGGACAGACAGGCAGGCAGACAGACGTATGTATATGGCTGTGGGTAACGTCTATAAAATCTATTATCTGTATTTTTAATTTATTAACTTAACAGACGATTAAATATAATTTATTATATACATATAAGCATCTATATGATTCCAAACAACATATACGATATTGAATAATAAAAGTCAATTAAGAAATGCATGCATATTATTACCAGGAGCCATGATCTACACATATCACCTAGGTTTTTTTTACCAATTAAATAAAAAAAATTTAAATCATAGGTTGTAAATAGAAGTGATTTTACAACTGATATCTATGAAATTTGAAGATAGTAAACATTCGAGTGTGCGTTCAAGTTGAAGCAATTAGTTAAAAATCAATACACTGAGCAACGGTGCACGACCAACTAAAGAGTTAGTTTAGTGAAAGTAGTTTTTAAATTATAATAAATCATGGGATAACATGTGAAGGTTATTATACGCTGTCGACCAATGAATCTAAAAGAAATTCATGAAAAATGTGATGTAAATGTTTAATAAAAGAAAATTCACACCATTATGTATCTTATTTCGTTGACAATGCCTTTATTTTGCAAGAACATTGTGGAAACTTCTGATTACGATGTTTCTGTGTTAAATCCCTCGGCACGATGTGCACCAAGAAAATCGTTTAGATTTGATAGCGTCTATAATACATTTTCCAAGACCGAGACTATCTACAATGATATGTGTTATGCATTGGTGGAGAGCACATTAGAAGGGTATAATGGAACCATTTTTGCTTATGGCCAAACAGGTTGCGGCAAAACTCATACAATGCAGGTAATTACTTACAATTTATATAACGACGATGACTTTAATAATAATTTGTTATTTCTTAAGGATCAAAGATCTTTTGAGCGAATCGGACTCATCGCATACAATTAATCATTCATTAAAGGATATACCAGGTATCGGCGTTACAGTTCCTTCCTTAACTACCCAGCCAGTGAAAAATGCAGAAAAATGTTATAATTGGTTGAAGTAGGGTAATAAGAATCGGATTACAGCAGCCACATTGATGAACAAGACAAGTTCACGATCACATACTATATTTACAATAAGTTTGGAGCAGATTGAAAGTTCTGTTACCCAATCCTCAGATTTGAATAATATGTCGCCCATAATTGGATGCATTCGAAGAGGCAAATTGAATCTTGTCGACCTTGCCGGCTCTGAAAGACAATCCGGTTGATGAACTCGTTACACCTATGTTATTTTGTCTTAAATTTTTGTCGATGCTTCATGCGAATTTGTTGCTTGTCTTAATATAGGTCGCCTGTCTGCTGCAGAAATTAGACAATTGTTACAGTCTTTGAAGTTTTTCCCATATTTTTATTTATTTCGAGAAATATGGCAATAGTTTTCCTGTGTATTTTGAATTTTATAGGCTGCTTAGAGTGAACTGCAGCATTGAAATTCAAGAAGAACCTTTTTCTTATTGTCTGAGTTTCTTCTTTTTCACCCCTAAACAGCTAATGGTGTAAGCACTTGCATCATAGAACTGCATTATTGAAGCAGATGCACTTGGTCTAAATAGAGTATTATGGTATGATATATTTCGAATGTGTACCATACCGATAGAGCAAATATAGCCTTTGGTATATTTAAGTATTTTTAAGAATTTTTACTTGGTATATTGTAAGACTAATACAGCATGAATAATGTTGCACGCAGGTAAAGTGTGGTTTAGATTTTCTACACGCCCACTTCTGTCCCGCAAATATTTTAAATGTTTTTGTATTTTGTATGTGTAGTATATCGATATATAAAATATATCGGTTGTTATATATTAATATATTTTCTGTAAGCTAAAATGGTAATTTCGGTTTTGTTTCGATTAAAATGGGGAGTGGTATATAATTTTCTTATTATTATAATTATGGAATTAACTAGAATAAAAATTTTAATCTTGTGCCGCACATGTCGATATCGAAAGAACTATACACATTTTTCACTGTTTAAAAAGTAAAAAGGTACAAAAGGGTGATACAATTTTTAAAGTAAATTCTAAGGTTTGAATAAATGGTTTAATTTCTTAATTATTTTAATAAAGGAATTGACTTTTGTTGACATACATTTGACATAATTGTAATCTCAGCGGGCACCTTCTTAAGGCGCATGCGTTGGAATGTGGACGAAAGCTTAAAATGAAAAGCTGCAATGAAGTATGTCATACAGTTTTGTGGCTGCTACTACGCTTTAAATAATTATTAAATATATGAACAACAATCTGTAAAATTAAATTAGGATACATTATAAAAAGTTGATAATACTTAAGTGGAAATAAAATAAAAAAGTCAATGGATTTGATGTTCATGAACAAAAATAATAAATAAAAAATATTCAATGCCACAATATATAAGCAATTTTTGTAATATTGTTGATTGGTGTCATTTCTACGAACGTCCGTTAAAAAAAAGAACTAACTTTATGAGAAAAGGTTTATTAGAACTTAACGCATCCTACGGGATTTTTGGATATCTTATTTTACTGTCAATGTTATTATTAGCCAATGCGTTGCCTCCAGTTATTCGAGTTGGTGAGTTAACTAATTAAAAATATCAAAATTCCACTCGCTAATTATAGACTACCGTTATCGTTTTTTGTCAATAAGGTCCAATAGTTTTTAAGTAGCTGACAGCAGCAGCTTTATTACGCATCTTCGATTCCCTTTCTCTAATATAGAAGCACGATAATTCGTGTGTTGCCTCTGATTTCGTCAAAGTACTGTTCCCCTACATATGTTAGCCGCAGGAACATTTTTTATACTGTCCCGCCTCAGTAGACATTTTCAAATGGCTGTGATACACAATTTCTACTCTCGACAACAGGTTGAACATGACAGCTAATTGTGCCAAGTGCGACATTCCGATCTTCAGGGAAGAAGGGTATTATAACTTTGTGCCGGCAGGAAATGTATGTAATAGGTAGAAGGAGGCATCTCCGACCCTATAAAGTATATATATTCTTGATCAGCATCAATAGCCAAGACGATCTAGCCATGTCCGTCTGTGTGTCTGTCCGTATGAAACACTGGATCTCCGAGACTATAAAAGATAGAGCAGTAACTTTTTTTCGACAGAATTTGATGTTTGTTTTAAATTTTTGCAACGCCCACTTCCGCCCCCGCGTAACTTTAGAGCTAGAGCTGCGAATTTTGGTATATACAATAATTATAGTAATTGTGATTCCTGAAAATTTTATTGTGATCAGATAAAAATTGTGGAAATTATTAAAGAAATACTTTTGCATGGGCAAAAACGCCTAATTACTAGGGGTTTTAGTTGCTTTGGCCGACAATCTGGTATATCGATATAACAAATATACCATTTGGTATATTTTTGGTATTTTTGAATTTTTGTTATATTTTGAAAAATACCGCAATATTTTCCTTTTATTCAAAATGGGTAGCGGGTATCAAACAGTCGAGCATACTCGGCTGTAACTTTCTTACTTGTTTAACTTGTTAAATTTCTGTAACATGGACCAATTTGCATCTGAAAATATGTAGAACTTGTAAAAAGTTATTTTAATATACAATTGAAACTACTTTTATGGCTAAAAATAAAATGGATTCTAAGACATTTCGGTTTTAAGTTATGCACTCTGATCTATTGAAAGGAGCTACAGTACGAGGGTTGATATTTATATTTCTAATAATGAAAATGCGAATATTTATAATAAAAAAAAGGATTTATTGTTTTTCACAGTATTCTCCAGCAAGATTTATACACTTGCGCTCAAATCAATTGTCGATGCACTTTTTCCACTCTGATTGAGGCACCTCTAAAACACGGTTTTTGAACGCTTCAGCAGCATCTTCTGACTTCGAAAATCGAAGACCACGCCTTTTTTCCTTGATGTTCGGGAATAAAAAGAAGTCATTGGGTGCTAAGTCAGGGCTGTACGGCGGATGACCCATAAATTCCACTTTTTTACCGGAAAAAAAGTCGCGGGTTTGAGCTGGTGTGTGAGAGTTCGCGTCATGGTGCAGAATGATCTATCTTTTCTTGTTCATTTTTTGAATTTCTACAAGGACTTCAGGCTAACAAATTGTGGTGTACCAATCAGAATTGATTGTCCTACATTGCTCAAGCGAAACAGTCGCCCCATGGCCAGTTTTACCGAAGAAACAGGCGGCCATTTGCTTCATAGTGTTTCTTCCACGAACAACTTTTGTTGGATTTGGCTCGTCTTCAAAGACCCGTATGGGTCGATTGCTGTTTTGTTTTGGGCCCATAACCTTAGATTTATGATTTTTCGCCTGTTACGATCTTATAAATGTCTTTTGAAGCACAGCGGATGTATTTTTTCAAAATTTCTTTGAACTAATCCATACAAGCCTTTTTTGACCAATTGTCAAATTGTGCGGGATCCAACGAGAAAAATCCTTTTTTACGACCAAGTGTTTATGCAATATCGAATGTATTCTGGTGGAAGAAATGTCCAAGGATGTCTCTACCTCACGATATGTCACATGACGATCTTGCATTATCAGTTTACGCACGGCATCAATGTTTTCTGGCACAATGACTGTCAACGAATTAATTTTTTAATCAAAACAAAAAATGTAATAAATTTAATATGATTTTTTCATAATAAGTCGTATACATGCATATTCATAAGCATAAGCTAAAACGTCAGCAGACAGAGAGCAGTCAGATTGTAAGAACCATGATACAATAATACATGGTAGTCCCGTCGTGCGCCTTTTCATTCGGTTTCAGTCCGTTAAGGTTCAGTGCGCTCGCGCTTGTTGAAGGGTTGTATGCGGTTGTATGCAAGGCAAAAATGTCAGATTGCAATTATATTATACATATATATGAACTTTATGATAGAATTAAGAACCTGAACAAAAAAATTAGTAATCAAAATAAAAACAACGATTACTGTCAACTATAAACTAATTAAGTTATTAAAACATTTTAACTCTTTTTAATATAATGGAACAATTAAACCCTATGCAAGGGTTAATCAAAAAGCACGACTGCCGATTCTTTCGCACTCACTAGGCGGAGTCGTCTCACTCGCACTTATGTATGGTGTAGTTAACGGACAGCTTTTGCCGACGGGACTACCTTGTATTATTGTATCATGGTGCCGATCACTGATAAATACATACATACATACATATGTATATTTCTAACATCGTTGTTTGATGCTTAAATTTGTTGGCATTATTTCGCTGAAACGTACTAAGCGGAGGTCTTTTTTTTTTATACATAAGTTTGTATGGGAACCAACCAAGACATCGAGTTTTAGTCGCAATAACCGGATGGACACTATAAGCGGAGTAGTTATAACCGGATAGTACTGTATATATATTTATATGTTTTTATATGAGCAAACCGTACTTATGAAAAATCGCATGAATTTATCGAAATTGGGATAAAAATATGCAAAAATATAAAACTCTATATCTTATAGTCTTATACGAAAAGATAGTGTACAGGTGTCTACTCCGAAATCTAAAATAAAAATAAGTACAACTCATAAATTGTGTTCTTCTAGATATATGTAAGTATTTTATGTCATATACATATAAAGCAAAACATGATGCTTCCACATTACAACATAAAGCACCTATAAAAAGTGACTGCAGCTTTCTTAGTTTTTCTTGTGTTAATATATACACGTTTGTTTATTTATTTTGGTGGATTTCATGTCTAAGGCGCTATATTTACTGAAGATGAACGCGATAGTAACATTGAATCAGCTTTTAAATATGCAATTTATCGCATCAATAAGGACAAATCGCTGCTACCTAATACTCAACTCGTATATGATATTGAGCATGTGCCTCGTGATGATTCCTTCCGGACAACAAAAAAAGTTTGCCGACATTTGGAAACTGGAGTTC